>JBBPMX010000330.1:0-15389 GCA_038090515.1 Pulveroboletus cf. viridisquamosus | reverse complement strand
CTGGAGCGTAAGTTTCGAAATAGTCTACCCCATACTGTTGGGTAAACCCTGTTGAACGAGTGTAACTCATCCATTACCCTTTTACTGTAGTACGCACTTAGTTACCTTTTATGGTAGTCTTATGTAATCATGTACCTACAGTTTCACACTCAGACTACTGAGTTTGAATAAGTCTCTTGACACGTAACCACCAGCTGAGAGCGTCCCAACTGACTCAAGCACTCTATGTAAGTCCTATTAGCCATCCTCTGCAGCTACTAGGGTCCTGTTCAACAAACCCTCGTGCAACCAAGCATGCCTTGTACTTATCGACCTTTCCCACAGTGTTCTTCTTAATCTTGAAGACCCACTTGCAACTCATGACGTTCATATCCGTGGGACGGTCGACCATGTTCCAGGTATGTGCTTCATCAAGACTCTTCAATTCCGCATTAATCGCCTCTTCCCATTTGGGCCAGTCTGGCCGCATCTTGGCCTCCTCGATTGTGGTCAGTTCCAAGCCCTCGGCATCTGCAGTCCCACCAAGCATTGCAAATATGGTGTTTTCATCGTCAAGTTCCCATGCTGTTGTGGCACCATCAAGACCCTCAACCATGGCCATCTGAATGCCCTTAGGCAAGTCGCCCTTTCCATCATGAGTACCATCCCCTCATTGCAGCATGCGTAGGTAGGACGACTCAGTATGCTGACAAGTTGATCATTGTAGATCGGTCCCAGCACTAGGGTCTGCCTGTGGTGTCAACACGGGTGGAGAACCTGACACTGGGGCAGGTGTGTTGCCAGGTGTAACAGCAGATGTGCCATTCTGATCGCCAGTGGTCCCATCGCCATCGAGTCGCATGGAGACGACATTATCATGCTGAAACGTAATGTTGCACTCGACAACCACAGTGTGCCGACCAGGTAAGTAAATCTGGTGCGCAGTCGATTCAGCATCGAAACCAACCCAATGACCCTCCTTAGCATGGTCATCAAGCTTTGATCCTGAGTGATCAAGAACCCAACACTTTGCTCCCCAGGCCAGTAGGTCGTTCAAGTCAGGCTTTGTCCCATACAACATCTTGTAAGGAGTCTTTCCATTCAATGACCTGGTAGCTGACCAATTCTTCACCCAGACGATGTGTAGAAGTGCTTCGCCCCATAAGGACTTAGGTAATCCACTTGCATGCAAAACAGTGCAGACATGTTCCACAAGAGTCTGGTTCAAACGTTCCACGACACCATTGTGCTCTGGTGTGTCATACATGGTAAGTTTTTGTTCCGTTCCATGGTTCTTCAAATGACGGCTCATCACCTGTAGGAATATGCTCAGTACACGACAGAGTCTGTGACTGAGGTGAGAACGTGGCAGAAACAGCCTTATCTATGACCGCATTATTATGTAATGCATGTCCGAGTCCATTTGTCTACAGTGAACGGAAAGTAATAACAACAATAGCCAACACGTCTGGCATGAACTGTGCCAGGTATTCCACCAGTCCGATGAACTGTTGGACCTTGTTCAGTAAGCGAGGGGTTCTCCAGTTCCAGATGTGGGACATTTTGTCCTTATTGGCGTGTACGCCCTTCTGGTCAATTAAATGACCGAGGCAATCTAGCCTCTCAGCATATAGATCACACTTCTCCTCCTCGAGGTAGAAGTCGGCCTTCGCCAGTGTTTCAAACACAATCTGGAGGTGCCGTTCATGGTCTTCCAATGTGTCACTATAGACGAATATATCGTCCAGATAGACATATACAAAGTGTCCAATGTGATCTCAGAAGATCACTGTCATTAGACGTTGGAACGTTGCAGGGACATTGCAGTCCCCCTGCTGCATGACCTGGCTGATGAAGGTCCTGTATATGGTGGAGAAGGCTGTCTTCCATACGTCCTCTGGCTCCACCCAGACCTGTTCATATGCATTGGACAGGTCAATCTTAGAGTGATATTTCGCTCGGGCCACATCTATTCGGATTTGGTCCTGATCCGGGAAGGGTGTTACATCCTTCACCATGTTATCGTTTCTCTTGCAGCAGTTGATGACTGTCCACAATTTTCCACTCTTCTTTGGGATGCACAGCATCAGGGTGGCCTGTGGGACACTCTTCATTACCCACCAGCCCGCAGTGGTGTATAGTTGGATTTTATCTGACAGTTGCTGCTTCAGCACGTCTGCGCAGTGCGGAAGGTGGTAAGTGTACTGCTTACTTTCGTCAATGAGTGGGATCTGGTGGTTTACCTCCCACAGTGGGGGGAGTGCTTGTTTCACTCCTCCCAGTCGATTTTTGTATTTCTGGAACCATTGGTTCCATAGGTGGGGTATATCCTCCTCACATAATCTCATGACTGCAAGCTGCAGTCATTTTTCATTCAAGTATTTTAATTTTGTAGTTTTTATACTACTCCCCCTCCCCTCCTTCGAGCCCTCACAAGGTGTTGACACCGTCATAGGGCGCGAAAGTCAGTGGGAGATTGGGGCGGTGCTGGGGTGATAGATGCCCCTAGCACCAGACGAGGATTTGTCTAGAAGGGGGATGGTAGTGCCCCCCACAATCCACAAGTTAGATGTGAAGTTGACAACAGCGCAGTGTTGTCATAGGAAGGGTATCCCCAGGATACAATCGTAGTGATCGATGTTAGCTACATCAAAATACATGCTGGTGGTAAATTTGCCAACAACAACAGAAGATTCACTCCCATGGGTGATCTTTGAGCAGCTGCCTATGCAGCCCAGTTGCAGCATGAGCTGTTGTGTAAGGGGGTATACCTCCATCCAGGTGATCTTTGCAAATGCGGGGCTCACAAAATTGCCAGTACTACCGGTATTGATCATTGTGTAGGCTGGACACCCGTTGATGGTGATCCAGGCCGTCGCACATGCACGTAGTGCCAGTGCAATCACTGGTCGACTACTGGAGTTATCTCTAGGTCCCATCCATGTATGCATTGCATACCTGAAGGAACAGGGGTTGTCCCCAGGCCCTATCCGTGTATGCATTGCATACCTGAAGGAATAGGGGTTAACTTCCCCCATCGGACTCTGGCGTGCTATATTGAGTGCAGCCAGCCACACCTGCATGAGATCAGGTGGTCCGTCCCATGGGATGACCATCAACCCGTGTGCGGTCTTGACCACTAGATCATCCAGATACATTCTGATCTGGAGTGGGGATCACTCTATGAGCTCCTCTACGATGATATCGTATGATGTGGCAACCTCCTGCCCAGTAAATGAGGCATGTGGGCGTGCCTGTACTGCCTTGGATCTGAGGTTCCGGGCAAGGAACACTTGGTATCCCTCAAAAATGCGAATTTGTTTTGCAAGTTCAGCTATCACTGCATGGACATGGTCGATATCAAGGCCATGTCCTGTCATTTGTGCATGATCGCACTCATCCCAGCCCCGGTTGTACTCCTGTCAAGCATGCTCCAACAGATATGACTGGGCTGCATTCAGTGAGGGATCTCCCTTGTCGATATCAGCTGTGATATGGGCGATACATTGCTGACATTCAAGGCAGTCACTGCCCTCATGGATCACCCCATATATCGGGGACCATGTCCATCTTGGCCGGGGGTCCTCATCCCCTTGTAGCCCAAGGCCTGAAGGGGGTGAATCCCCACTGGCGATCTCCATCGCCATGCACCGCACAGACTGGTCATCGTCCAGTGGGTCGTGCATGGCACCCAAGTAGGTGACGGGTTTGTCGTTTTCTTGGATGTCTGAGCACTCCGAATATAGCTCGAAGCAGTCATCAACTGCTCAGCCTTCATTGGCAGGGTCATCATCAGCCCCCTCAGTAGTCTCTGCTATGTGTCCAGGGTCGATAGGGGCTGCCACCTCATTGTTGAGTGCAGCATCAACATTGTCGGTCGGGGGTTCATCCCCCTCGTCTTCTTATACGTCTACAGTGTACAGTCGCAGTTTTCCCACTGGTGATAGGTCTCTCTGTAGTTGATCGCACTGGTTAGCCATATGGCCTTCCTTACCACAACAGAACCTGCATTTTCCCCTTATCCAGTGGTTGATACCATCCTTTCATCTGGGTCATTGGACCCTTTGACTGGGGAGCACCTGCTCCCACCTTGCCTGGACTTACAGTCTTGGGCGAGTCAGCCATCCTTTGATGGAACAGCATGTTACCATGACGCACAAATTTGTGCGTGTCACCCAAGGTCCTGTCGACCCTCTTTCCCTGTGGGTACGAACCACTTTGTCCTTGGGAGGTTTTCCCCCCAGAGCCAAAGTGGCTCATTCTCATATGTAGGCTGATAGCCTTCTGGGCGGTTTCCATCCACCGGACCTCCTCGAGGATTTCCTCGATGCTAGAGTGCTTAGCAGATATATCACAAGCCTTGAAGATACTATAGATAATTGTATGGGGTAACCCATGGAGGAACTTCCTCCTGAACGAATAATCGTCCGGGGGCTGTACCATCCGGTATGCATGACGCCTGAGGTCATTGTAGAAGGCGAGGGCCCCCTTCTCGGGAGAAAACCTCATGTGGTCGTACTGGTCCACTGTGTTCTGCGCTGAGGCCTTGTGCACGAAACATTTAAACAGCCCGGTGATCAGATCCTTGAAGGACCAGAACCAGGTCACTTGATCCAGTGATTTGACCTCCTGGTCATACCACTGGGAGGCTAGGTCCTCCAAGTACAACCCTGTGTACAGTACACGATCTTCGTTGCGATCTGGTCTGGTGACCTTGAATATATGGAAGTACTTCAACAACTGGCTCAGCCAGTCGTTGAACTTCTCGAGGTCGTCCTGACCTCCATACTTCCCTGGTTTGGGCAGATTCATCACCTTCACCTCAGGCCCTACTGGGCCGGTCGGTTGCCCGACTTGTTCCCATATACGCTGCATGTATCGCTGCTGCATGTAATCCATGTAGCGTGCATTACTAGGGGTGAATCCCCTGAGATAATTCTGATGATGAGGTCATCCGGTGGGCTCACCTCCGCCACTCCTCATGTTGGATTGGCCATTAGATTGGCCATCGGATTGACTACCATCATCTGGATCCCCTGGGTCATCTGGGTCGTTTGGAGGTCCCCCATCAAGGGGTCCTCCCCATGGAGGGTCACCCTCCTCTGCATCACATCGCCTGTGAGGCTGTCCCTCCTGGTATGGGGCAGGTAGTCGGCCCTCATTGGCATCATGACCATGATCTCCCTGAACAGGTCCATTACCAGACAGTCAGCCGTCCCCTGCAGCATTATTTGCTGCTACAGCATGATCTCGTGCCATTCGATGCAGGAGGGCTCTTTCCCTCTGTCCTGGGGTGCCATATAGATGGCACATAATGTCAGAATCCCAACCTGAGAGGTATGCTGGTCAATTCAGCATATTAAGGGTGAGGTCCCGTTCTGTCATTGTGCAACTGGCGGGGGCACTTTGGCTACAAGACGTTGCCATCCCTCACCTCACTGGGCTGCCTGCCTCACTATGGGACGTGAGGTCTGCCTTGATGGGTACCAGGCTTATCACCCAGTTGGATGTCCCATCGTCATCTGCAAATCTTCGTTGCAATCATTCCAGCATCGCAGCATTATGCTGCCCAGGATTTATCCCATGATTGTGGAACCCCTCAGGTCCCACATCGTACCTCAACCATTGACATTGCATGTCCGTGAGGAACTTGTCGATGGTGGCAAGGGCCATTCTGGGATCAATGTGTTAGAGATGACAACTCCAATCTCCTCCAGGCCCTCCTGTCCAACTCCGAGGTTCCTTAATGAAGTTCTGGACGAACTCCTATAACTCCTACATAGGAGTTACCAAAGTCCTATAGAAGCAGTCGGAGATGGATAGGAAGGCCGGACTTGTGTCCAATGGCATATCAGTATGCATTCCTTATGTCATTTCTTTACCCTATCTTTGCTTTGTTCTCATTCCATAACTTCATGCTGTTTCCTCTTCCCCTTTACCATTTCCTTACGAAGATTGCTTGTTTCGCTTTGGAGTTGATCGGACTTTGCGCTCGCATCTTCGCCTACCTTATATATATATTCCCTTTCACTCCTGGGCTCTCCTCAGTCGTTCCTGCTACTCCTTGGGCAGTGGCTGAGGTGAGCACCAGCTTCACTTTACCTTATTACTATTGCTAATTAGTGTAGTGGGCAATCACTGCCCTTTTACTTAGATTTTTCACACAATGGGTACATTTCCCTCGGATCGGTCCCTCCATGAGGGTGACATGCCCCCCATGTAGGCCCATATGATTGGGCTCTCGGCCCTCAGGCCTGGTGATGCCTCCAGCGAGGTCAATGAACAGTCGATGTTCTCAAGTTGCGGGGTTAATGGGCTCATGAGGGCGGGGTCAGCTTCTGCTGCCCTTCCTCTGCTGTCCTTGATGCTGCTCAGCATCTGGGAGGCCTGTGCCTCCTCTGCTACTGCTGCACCAGGCCCAGGTTCTGTGCTCAGTCCCAGCATCTGGCCTGTTGTCGGGGTTTTTATGTTGTGAACGTAGGACAAACACACCACCAGCCTCGGCTTTACAGGCTATTACCAAGCCTGGCGAGGGAAGAGGATGGAAGGACGAGCTCAAACACACCAATCACCCATTTAGGAGCGGGATAACAAGTGGTCAAAGCTGGGGACGCCAGCTGAGACACTTGGGTTTATATACTATGGTAAGGTGCACACGGACCATAGGGTCCGTGAGATAAACTACTATATATGGCTAGTACAAGTACACGATCGTGGGAGAATTCTCTAAAAGGGCATGCCAGCCATAAGGCATGATATCATATGATGTCATGGTCTGGACCCAGGTCATGTGACAGGCCACGTGACTGAGAAAAGAGAGGGGTCTGAAGTGGTTTGTAACATTACCCCCCTTTGCTACGACTCAAGTTCCAGATGAGTCGTCACAAAAGGTATACCAGCTTCAGGGCCATAGACAGCGAAAAGGTGGGTTATTTCTGTCAAGGAAAGCCTGCATAAAGGGCAAGGGGTGGACGGGGAGGAGTAGTGAAAGAGATTGACGGTGTCCCAGGTGTTATCAAGATGGGAAGCTGGTTCCCATGTGTTGTCCGTTTCCTCATACCCCTTCCAGTGCACACGGTACTCCAGTTTTCCTCATTTCAAGCAGGAGGTAATGACTGCCTCAACCTCATATTCTGGGTGTCCTTCTTTCGAGACCTCAATTGCATCAGGGCAAGAGATTGGCTACCCAGGCAGCGGGGATCAGTAGGGTTTCACCTTTGACATGTTCACAACCAGGTGAATCTTGAATGACGTAGGTAGCCGCAGCTCAACTGCATTCAGGAAAGTCTGGAGAATTTCGTATGGCCCGAGCCATTGCTGTGTTAATTTACAGGTGGTATACGGCAATGTCAAATTGTCCATGCTGAGCCACACCTGGTCACCAGGAACATACTCAGGGGTGCTCAACCTGGTAGCTTCCTGATCGCATGTCATATGTTTACGGGTGTGTTCTAATGCTTGTTGTACCTCATGATGCGCTCAGCCAGTTTCAGCATGGAAGCTTCCTGCCAGGGAGTCTGCTGAACCCTCAAAACCCATCCGGGGGGAGTAGTTTCTGGTGACCGCGAATGGAGACGAACCAATTGATGACGAGAGAGAATTGTTATGGTGGAACTGGGCAAGTTTAAGATAGTCTAGCCAATGGTCCTGTCTCTTGGCAACATACATATGCCCAAAGATACTGTTCCATTTCTCGATTGATGCATTCGGTCTGGCCATCCGTTTGCGGGTGATAGGCAGTAGAGAGTCATTGCTCAATGCCCAGTAATTTACATAGTTCGGTCATGAATAATGACATGAACTGTGGGCCCCGATCTGATACTATCATACAAGGGATGCCATGCTGCGACCACATGTGATCGCGGAATATTTTAGCTAAATTGATAGAAGATACTGTTTTTGAACACAGGACGTAAACTACTTCTTTGGAAAATCGGTCTACAATAACGCAAACAGAGTCAATCTTGTCGATCTCTGGTAATCCTGTTATGAAGTTGATAGATATATCTTCCCAGGGGCGGCTTGCTGCTGGGAGAGGTTGTATTTTCCCTGCTGGTGCTTTAGATGAACCCTTCATGAGGGCGCATGTGTAGCAGTGATTTACATAAGATATAATGTCCTTTCTCATTTGTGGCCAGATGAAGTAACAATTAATAGTATGGTAAGTATGTGCTTGTCCATTGTGACCCCCCAGGGGATCGTCATGGCACGTTTTAAGAATCTCAGCTTGGATTGAAGGTGGAATGTAAATCCGGCCAGTGAAGTCATGGAGGTAAACCTCCTGTTTGGTATTGTATGAATAATTAAAAATAACGTTTATGTTTTTTGATTCTTTTTTTATTTTTTGTAGTAACGGTGATTCTAAGGTGACACTTTTTATAAATAATTCAGCGGGTAGGACCATGACATCCTTATTGAGATTTTCTACAGCATCACCGTGGTCAGGTCGACAGGAGAGAGGATCGGCATAGTTAAGGGAGCTGGGTCAGTATATGAATTTGAGATTGAATTCCTGGAGGAGGGCATGCCATCGTGCTTGGCACCCTGAGAGTGTCTGGGGTTTCTTCCAATACTCCAGGTTTTTGTGGTCGGTTCAAACCTTGAATCGCTCTCGACCGATTAAATAGTGTCTCCATTCCTCGAGGGCATGAATAACCACCATCAATTCTTTATCATAGATGGGGTAGTTGCGCTCAGTTGCATAATGAATGGGACAGAAAAGCGCAAGGACGCCATTGCCCATCTTCGCATTCCTGCCAGAGGATTGCTCCGGTTGCGATGTCAGATGCATCCATCTCAATATGCATTCGCCTTGTGCTATCTGGATAGGCGAGGAGGGGGGCTTCCATAAATTTCTTTTTGAGAGTGAGGAAGGCCGCTCATTTGGTGTCACCCCACCGGAAAGGGGTGTCCTTTTTGGTCAGGTCATTCAATGGCCATGTGATTTCTGCGAACTGGTCAATAAATTTACAGTAATAGTTACATAACCCCAGGAAAGCCTGGACTTGTTTTAGACGTGTTGGTTCTGGCCAATCGGCGATGGCTTGAGTTTTCTTTTCTTGCATTTCTATGCCATTCTTGGAGACATTCATCCCAAGGAACTTGTCCTTGTCCTTGGAGAATGCGCATTTTTCAGGTTTAATATATAGATCATTCTCACAGAGACGTTGCAATACTTCGCATACCAGTGCCTCATGTTCTTCTTTTGTCTTTTTCTTGGTGAATATCATCATGTCGTCCATATAGATAATGAGGAACGCATATTGATCTGAAAAGATGTCGTTCATCATATTCTGGAAGGTCGGGGGTGAGTTAGTGAGTCCGAAATACATAACCATTGACTCGTAAGCCCCAATTGGTGTTACAAACGCCACCTTCCATTCGTCATCTTCTTTAATGTGGACATTGTTGTATCCCCAGCATAGGTCCATCGCTGTGAACATGTCCGCACCTTTGAGGCAATCGATAAACTGTGAAATGAGTGGTAAAGGATACACATTCTTGATGGTCCCTTCGTTTAAATATATATAGTCCATTACCAGGTGCTTTTTACCGTCTTTCTTCGGAATGAAGAATACCGGGGATGTTTGAGGAGACTTGCTCAGTCAGAGATAGCCTTTTTTGACTTCCTTGTCAATGAAAGTTCGTACTTCTTCCAATTCTGTGTCAGATAAGGGGATAACTCTCCCCTTCCTTGGAACGAAGTCGGGCTTGAGATCGATGGTGTGATCCCAGTGCTTCTGTAAGGGCATATGATTGGATTCCTGCTCTGAGAAAACATCAAGAAAATCATGGTAAGCTGCCAGGACTTTTTCAGCCACCCTGTCCTCAATAACAATAACACAGAGTTTGAAGCCGAAGTACCCATTGTGTTGAGACCGGTAGTTGTCACAGTCCTCCGTGCAACGGGTGAAGTTGATCTTCTTTTTGATCCAGTCGATTTCTGGATTGTGGTGTGCAAGCCAGTCGTACCCGATAATCATTTGGTTGGAGCTTAGCTCCATGACGAAGGCATTGATCTTTTTGTGATGATCTTGCAATGCTGCAACGAGTTCCACTTGGTGAGTAACCATTCCGGCCTTGCCTGGAGTACCATCGGCATTAAATACTTGAATTTGTTGTACAAGTGGGATCATGTTGACTTTGTTTTTGGTGCACCATTTGTGGTCGATAAAGGTGTTGACGGTGCCACTATCAATTAGTGCTTTTATATTATCATCTTTTTATACTTGACCCATGGAGAAGAGGACGGCAATGTCCACCGTAAATTCTCCACCACTGATCATTTCTTATGTAGGGATTTTGTTAAGGTTAAGGTCAGTGCAATTATTCTTAAAAAGGGAATTAAGCATGCTATGTTTAAAGTCTGGCGCCGAGCTCCGAAGAGACCCCCCTACAGACGTATCAGAATCTATTAGAGTTTTCAGCACCTGGCTGATCGTCCTAACTGGGAAATCTCTGTTGGTGCACTCCGAGAGTTCAGCTACAGGCTCAGTGCCAGCTATGGGGATTTCTCCCTTGAGCATGGTCAACAAGTCATCTACACCTACCACTCTCATACCAGCGTGCCCGGAGTCCAGTCTACTTACTGGTACAGGATTAGATAATGCCGCTTTCATTGGCTTGAGACCAGATCGTACATGTACATAACTTTCAATGGGAGAATCGCAGTCCAAATGCGACTAGGAAATGCTGACCCAAGAACAAGCTGGTGGTCTCGGAAGAAGAAGACAAGGCATCCGAGATAGACGAGGACCATCGACTAGCTGCTTCCTTTTAAAGCCTCAGACGCTTTTGTCCTGGCTTCTGTTTCAAAGACGTCGGCCCAGTTGGCGCGAGCTTCGTCCAACATATACTCCTGTCAGGAGGAGATTGCCACATGGGCCTTGGTTTTGGGTGGGGTTTCAGAGACGACCGCCCATGTCTTGGTGTAGTACCCGTCCTTATTGGGTACCCATACTTGGCGCATATTTTGAACCGGCACTCAGTTCCTATCTTGTGCCGGATTATACAGCTTCTTCAGGAGCTGGCAGTCCCGTTGAATGTGGCCTGGTTTGCCACAATTAAAACATGTGCGGGTATCCAGGGGCCCCTGCACTGCCCCAATCTCCATGGGAGCTCCCCTTCCAGGTTGCGTCCCATACTGAGTAAACCGCTGGTTAGGCGGTGGTCCCTTTGGCGCATTATATCTTTGTGGTCCGCCATACTGCCTTAGTTGGAACCCATGTTCTATCTCCACAGATTCGAATGAGTGACTGACTTTTCTATAGACATCAATCAACTCAAAGATGTTGTTTTCTACTGACATGTGTAGGTGGACCTGCATGTACACGTGAGCGTCCACAGCTCGCTTAAGAATTTCAATGCCATGACCATTGTCGATCTTGGCTTCCTTAAAGAGAATCTCGAATGCTTGGAGAAACTCATCAATGGGGCAGCCCTGCTGCTTGAGCCAATTGATTTTTTGCAGCGATTCATGGGCGAGCACATCGATCTGGAAGTGCTCCCTTATTTCCTTCTGGAGCTCTTTCCAGTCAGGCCATGCATTGTCGCCCAATGGGTATCCTAATGAAGTGCCGGATTTATTGGTGGCATCCATTATTTCGGCATTGCAGTATTCTTCTAATTTTAATCTCGCGTAGGAGGCTGCGTCACCCTCCATGCGAGATAGGACCACTATGGTCCGGAGTTTATCGGTCTCCCAATTTTGGAGGGAGATCCATACTTTCAGGCTGGTGAACCAGACCCGAAACTTGGCACATGTGCCGTCCCACTTGCCGGGATCAGTGACTTTCTTTGCGAGTGCAGCCGGGCTGTCGGCCTTCTCCTTCAGGAGAGCCCTGAGGAGATCCTTAAGATCATCAGTATCTAATTGTGACGACAACATCGCTTCTTGGGGGGGAGGCTGAGGTTGGCGGTTTTTAAACTTGAGCCAGTAGGGCTCTTTGGTGACTTGGGGGAGTGCTTCGAGCAAGCCCTCAAAAGAGGGGGACTTGCGGAGTTGTGAATGTGCCTGTTCCAGAGAACCAGGCACCGATCCTTCAAATAGAGAAATTTTGTAATCCTATCAGTCCTTACTCACTGGTATCTTTCAACTGACATCTGGGAACGCTTGCAGGGGAAGAAGTCGGGTGATGAGGAGAAAAGGGGATTCGCTGGCAGCTAGATCTTCTTCAACAGCTTGATTTGGATGGTGTAGGTTCCGTCAAAAGGGTAGAGCCTTGATAACGAGGAGTGTCATACACATATCGTGACAAAGTGTGGTCTGTTCCGGAGAACTCTCCGGAACTCCGGACCTCCGGATAAACATCCCGGAGTTTTCTCCTCCAGGCTCGGAGTCAGTTCTGGACCTCCAGGGCATGCACAAAACATCACCCTGAGTACGGTAGAACCCTAGGACAGTTAGGTTTACTCGCATCCCCTTTTTCGTTTACCTTCTCACCTCCGTGCCCAGATTGAGGTACAAGCGCCCTCCATCCCAAACTACTTAAACCTTCACTTTTACACATGGCACTTCAGTTGTTTTAGCCCGTCTGGCGACAGCTGAAGTGAGTCGCTTATACTTAGCACTACTACTTCTCTAACATACTATAGCTCTGGATCGCTCCGGACTTACCAGGTAAATACAAGTTGTTTTAGCCCGTCTGGCGACAGCTGAACTCTGGATCGCTCCGGACTTACCAGCCGCACCCTTCTGGACTTTGGAAATTTGTCAGGTTATGAGCCCCGCTGGCGCATTCTAATCAAAACAACTCAACTCGCGCATCCCTCAGCGCACTTCAGACGCATCCCGTCACCTCAGCTATACGCCACCATCAAATCAGATTCCCAACCCTGTCACGTCATCCAACATGACATCAGACAGCATTCAAAGTGATGAAATCCTCACTGGACCCGAAACCTTCCCACTATGGAAGGTAAAAGTCACCTAAAAACTCCGAACCAGCAAGGTTTATGGAACCATCTCCAGCACAGACGTTAAACCTGCCCTTGGAAGCAGCGGAGCGACAGCTTTGGACATCCACGACTGGCAGGAACGTGATGAAAAGGCCCATGGCATCATACAGGAACGCATCTCTGACGCGCTCCTACTCAAAACTGAGTCCTGCAATTCCGCAAAAGAACTGTGGGACAAACTCCTGTCACTCCTAGATGCCCCAAACGTCTCCTCCACATTCTACATCTTTCAGCAGCTCTTCAGTGCGACCTGGGATGGGCAATCCAATGTTTCGGAGCACATCGCGACACTCCGGACTTCGGAATCCTGCCTCGCTGCCATGAAGTTTGCTGTGGACTCTAAAGTCATGGCCTTCATCCTGCTGAACTCCCTCCTGAACACTCCAGAGTGGGAACTGTTCAAGTCCTCACTAATCAACACCACGGAGGAAGACAAACTAACCTTCGACACAGTGGAGACCCAGATCATTGCAGAGGACGCCTGCCTACACCCGTCCGGACGCTCAGAGTCTGCCATGAAAGCTTCCAGTCCACAGAAATCATCCACGCGTCCTCCGAACGCCTCCACCTGGTGTGAGCACCACCTATCCGCCACCCACGACTCCACCGACTGCACCACATACAAAAAATGGGTGATGGATCTATGAAATGGAGTGTTCAGGAAGCCGAGAGGAAAGGAGAAGGAAAGGGCAAATGCGACGGAGGGCACTCCGGACCCTCCGGACTCTGCTAATATAGTCTGAGAGCATGTATCGTAAACATTAATCAAATGCATTCATGCCTACTCGTCGTCCGAGCAACTCGACAGTGGGAGAAACATGCTCATCATTGACTCTGGAGCATCCTCACACATGGTCCCACACCGATCCTGGTTCAAAACCTACCGCCCACTATGTCCGCCGCGTCTGGTAACCCTCGGAGACAACTCCGAAGCGCATGCAATCGGAATTGGAACAGTACCCCTGATATCACACGCATCTGGACAAACCTTCGAGATAATACTATCGAATGTTCTCCTAATTCCGGAGTTCCGACTTTCCCTTATTTCCGTGACCTGACTCGCCTCCACCGGACTCTCCACCACCTTTCTGGCAGACTCCAACATGTGCTATGTACAGAAAGACCGCAGGACCATCTTGGCCGCCAAACACAAAGGGGGCCTCTATTATGCAAATGTCACCCCAAGCGACCAAAAGGAAGCAGCCTATGCAACAGTTGACATAAACCTACTCCACCGCCGAATGGGACACATATCTGTGGACCGGATTTGACACATGGTAAAGTCAAACCAACTCCGCGGAATCGATGCTCTTTCCGGAACTCCCGGATTCTGTGAAGCATGCACACTTGGGAAAATGAAGAGACTGCCTTTCGGGCGTCAGGAAGAACCTTGGACCACTCGCCCTCTGGAAATGGTGCACACGGATGTCGGAGGACCAATAACTCCAAGATCATGCGAAGGCTACAGGTTCTGGTTAGTCATCGTAGACGATTTCAGTCGTTTCCCCTGGGTCTACTTCATGAAACACAAAAGCGAAGCACTACAGATCTACAACCAGTGGAAGACAGATGTCCAAACCTTCCTCAAAACTGAGATAGGACAGGAAGATTTCTCCAAACTATATACCAGCTTCATCCGCAGCGATGGAGGCACGGAATACACCAACAAAGCATTCCGAAACCAACTCCAGACCGATGGTACACAGCTCGAGACATCCGCTCCATACATGCCGGAATAAAACGGACTCGCGGAACGAGTGAACCAAACACTGGCCACCCTAGCAAACACCATGCTAGAAGAATCCAAACTCCCGAAATCATTCTGGGCCGATGCCATGTCCACCGCTGCCTACGTCTGTGCATGAAGTCTGACCTCCGGACTCGATGGAAAGGTTCCATATCAGGCGTTTTTCAACCGCCAGGTTGACCCGACCCTCTTCTGACCCTTCGGGTGCCCCGCATATGTGCACACACCAAAGGAACAACGTGGAGGAAAATTCCAATCACACGGAAGGAAATGCATCATGATAGGGTACACTCACGGGCAACACGCCTATAAACTACTCGACATAGAACGATGAAATGTCATTTCCAGTCACCACGTTATTTTCGACGAATCCGGAAGCATCTCCCAAATGGAATCCGCTCCATGGAAATCCACCACTGTTGAGGGACAGTGGGAGGGACTATTTCCGGAGCATCCGCCCCCACTGGAAGACGATCACGACGATGCAGGTCGCCGTCCTCCACCGAATCTGGAACCAGTGGGAGGTCTCCCCATGCCAGCAGAGGATCTCCATCCAGAAAATCCTGAAGTTGAGGAACTCGCCCAACAGCTGAACAATCTCTGGATCAATGAGATTCAAGCCCGACCTCCAGTACTTCCTCCGGCACCTCCTCCGGCACCTCCTCCAGCACCTCCTCCAGCACCTCCTCCAGCACCTCCTCCAGCA
>JBBPMX010000329.1:0-15392 GCA_038090515.1 Pulveroboletus cf. viridisquamosus | reverse complement strand
TTGTGAAAAGCGAATGTATGTGGCTGGATATGCCGACCTGGGTTTCTGTGGCATAACGTGAGTGATATCAACGATGCGTCGTCCCTGCTAGTGTTAGGCTTTTCAACACTGGATGGTTAGAATCTATCGTTTGCTTCTGTGGTCCCTTCAGTCTCGCTGCAAGTTGTGAGTCAATGGTTATTTTTTTCCGTCAAACTCCCCTCGAACTGTTGATTAACGATGCCTATTAGTGGCGTTTTCTGGTCCAGTGTGCAAGGTGGTCAGCACCCAACCAACGACGGAGAATGGTGCAACTGTTGGTGGCGTCTGTGGTGTTTGCTACAGTGGGCATTTTGCGAGGAATGATTGCAACGTTTTTGCTGACCGTATTCAATGGGTACGTACGGTTAAGTTTCCAAGCGTAATTCCCGAGATATTTGTTGTTGCCGGTTTGTCGCACAACACTCGCTGACCAGTGTCAACCTCTTCCCTGTTCGCACTCTATCAACCTGCGACAACCTGCGACAGTACCGTTCTCCTATTCTCCCTCTCGTGTCAACCAGGTATGATTTTTTCCTCCCGATTTTTAGTCTGCGCAGGAAAACGGTGATGTTGTGCACAAAGAGGGAACGAAAGCAATGAGGCGGTGTCCAGTGCTGAAGATGAAGACGTTGTCGGTCCTCGTTCTATTAGGTATAGTCTTTTCTCCCGACTTTTATATCATGCCAGTAATTGACGTCGGTGACATGAAGGAACGAAAGCAATGGGGCGGCGTCCAATACTGAAGGTGAAGATGCTGTTGCTCCTCGTCGATCAGGTTTTATCAGGTATAATCTTTTCCCCCAAATTTTATATCGTGCCAGCAAATGATGCCTGTCACAAGAAGGAATGAAAGTGACGGGGCAGAGCCCGGTGCTGAAGATGGGAATGTTGTCCCTTCTCGTCCCCTTCCCTATGACGAGGTCGCCCATGCTCCCTTCCACGTCGCGCATGTCCCTGATTGTCACCGTGTCGATGACCCAGTACCTCAGGACGAGGTTCTTGTGGCCATCCAGCGTGAAACTCACTGCCAGAAGGGGTATGCGGCAGCTTTCAACACGATGTCTGTTCACAGCTGGAGTCTCTCTTCATTCGCAAAGCTCGCAGAGCTTGGTCGTGAGGGACATGCAATGAGCTTGCTCAAGCATCGTACCCGAGTCATTATTGATGATCAATACCTCCTTCCTCATAGCCATCCCGACATCGTTCCTCACGTCAAGGAGCATTTTGTCAATTTCGTCTTACACATGGGTAACTGCGTTGGCCTTTATGCATTGCTTCCTCCTCCGCACATCCTCGTCAACCGTTGATTGGACTTTCGCGCGATGCCACAGACCATGGCCCGAGTCTGTGGGTATTGATGTCGGGTTTAGCTCCTCTGGTCGGATGATGTACATGGGGAAGCGCTTTCAGGAAGAACTTTGGATCGCCTTTCCTCCCCGCAATCTAATTGACCTCAACGCTCCTTCAAGCGCACTCGGCACCAGCACATGTTCATCATGTTCTGTGCGCACCTTTTTTCTATCCTTCGCATTCAAGATATCCACTGCAATGAAACATACCCTGAGTCTTTGATGCTGGAAGCCATCAAAGTGAGCACGGACATCCTGTGAGTAGAATCAGCGTATCTGTATCACTCTGAACTAGTATTGACACGCATGCACCCTTCTTTTAAGCGGTCGTTTAGGTGAACCTAATCGGTCATTGGAGCTCACTCTTGAGCAAGTTCGTCGTATCAATCATGGGATGCGATTGTGATGGGATCGCTGGGTTAGGGACGCCCCTCCCTCCTGGAAGACCAATAATTTTCTGTTGGAGAATGTCCCCATCGCCATTACAAAGCGATATGGGCATAACCAGCCCCTCATGGTCAATGTGGCCAGGAACTTGGAGATGAACAACTGGGATGCTGACCATGACCTATCCAACCTCCGTGTCATGGGGTTTTCCATCACCAGTCATATCCAGTGAGTGTCTAGCATGATAACTGGGTGCTCTTCCTTTGTTCAACGCATGATATCAGGTACGTTAGAGTGGAAGGTTGGGATGATCTTGATCCTGAAGAACTCATGCAGAGGAATACTCAACTCTATGACCGGTTGAATGATGATCCCAATCGGATCAAGGTGGAAGACCTCAATGAGGTCCCTTTGTTGGATGAAGATGGTGGAGAAGTCCCTGTATACAATGGGGATGGATACAGGGTTTGATGATGGTTTCCTATCTTTACTCCAGGCATGGAAAGTGGTGCTCTCATCAACCTGACAAAGATACATGCCCTTTTCCCACCTGATGGTCACTGCCTGACTTTTGACCCTTATCCACTCACCTACACAAAGGTGTTTGGCAATGTTCAGGCCTGGAGGACTATGGAACCATATGACCTGATACTTTGGAGGCTCAACTGAATTCTTAGTCCCCCAGAGGATAGCAGTGATGAGTTGGCCTCAGCTTTTTATGGAGACACATGGACCTTCCATGGCAAGCAGCATGACTCAAGATTGCCCCCCTCAACCATTACCAGTGAAAAACCAGTTTACTGACCTTAACAATAGTCAGGTGATATAACCCTGGGAAATCCATGCAAAATTGAAAACAAAGCCCCTGCCCTTCTGCAAAAGAAAGTTGATGAAGGTGTACTTATGACTTATGATATAAACAGTTCATATGATTCATTGTGATGAAGCCAGGTGTGAAGCAATTGTTAACTTTGCCTGCAATATCTTTGATCCAGGAATGCAGAAGGTGACTTTTTGCTTCATAATGCTATTATGAGAGGTTCTGACCAATGAAGAAGACTTTTCAAGGTGTAAATTCTCATGAACATGCATATATTATATGGAGATTGAATGAACCAGGGGAGGGTGAACTGTCATTGTATAGAACAAGGTCAGTCCTTGAAATATTAATATTTTCTCAATCTCACACATTTGTAACACTCTGCTTCTGTCTAGACTCACCTATTATTCAGATAAGCTGGATTTAACACTATTCATCCCTTATGATATCCATGAAGGGCCTCTTTCTCACCTCATCCAGCAGCTCAAATTGGCCACTCATGGGATGTCATTTAGCAAAGACTATGGTGCACTAAAGATAAAAGTGTACAAGAACACTAATGTACAGGGTGATATCATAGATGCTGTCCCAGACCTGCTCATAAGGATCTTCCACATGACCAATATTCCCCATTTGGTAGCCCTGCAACCCTGCTTCATTCT
The DNA here is from genome assembly GCA_038090515.1 of Pulveroboletus cf. viridisquamosus. Lineage (NCBI taxonomy): Eukaryota > Fungi > Basidiomycota > Agaricomycetes > Boletales > Boletaceae > Pulveroboletus > Pulveroboletus cf. viridisquamosus. The sequence goes on along the minus strand of JBBPMX010000329.1, from coordinate 12,153 downwards.
AGTGTGTGTGTTCACACAGGGCAATATGGAGGTGATGAGGAAGCTCATAATATATATCCCTGAGGATTGTCATGGTGTCAAAATTTGTTATCAGAGAGATGTCATATTTGCCTCCCTGCAATGATTACCCTGAATCAGTGGGAAATTTTTGGACCACTGTGACATTAAATACATCTTGGATGTCTTGCAAGAAGGCTTTGAATGCCATGTGTCCTGTAATCTATTATGGGTTTGTTAAAATCTAAGTAAAAGGGCAGTGATTGCCCACTCAGCTGCTGCCCAAGGAGTAGCAGGAACAACAATATTTACCTAAGTAAAAGGGCAGTGATTGCCCACTACACTAATTGGCAATAGTGATAAGGTAAAGCAAAAACTGGTACTCACCTCAGCTGCTGCCCAAGGAGTAGCAGGAATGACTGAGGAGAGCCCAGGAGTGAAAGGGAATATATATATAAGGTAGGTGAAGATGTGAGCATGAAGTCTGATCAACTCTGAAGTGAAACAAGTGATCTCCATAAGGGAATAGTAAAGGGAAAGAGGAAACAGCATGAAGTTATGGAATAAGAATGAAGCAAAGATAGGGTAAAGAAATGACATAAGGAATGTGTACTGATATGCCATTGGACACAAGTCCAGCCTTCCTATCCATCTCTGACTGCTTCTATAGGACTTTGATAACTCCTATGTAGGAGTTATAGGAATTCTTCCAGAATTTCATTAAGAAACCTCGGAGTTGGATAGGAGGACCTGGAGGAGATCAGAATTGTCATCTCCAACACTCCCACTCAATCACAATCGGTGCCCCATAGCTCGAATGAATTTCCAGTGTTGCTCTCTCACCAATGCCTTGGTCAGAATGTCAGTGACCATGTCCCCAGTAGGAATGTACCATATGATGGCCTCTCCCTTTCCCACTAGATTGTCTTGGATGAAGTGATATTTTCGTTGGATATGTTTTGTCCAAGTGCAGAACTGCGGATCACAGGACAGGATGATGGCAGCTTGGTTGTCGCAGTGCAGTATGGTTGGGGTCTTCTGGTGATGTCCTATCTCAAAGAAGCTCCAAAGCCATGTGAGGTGTTGCCCTGCGACACTAAGTCCGATGTACTCCAATTTGGTAGTGGATAGTACAACCATGCTTTGTTGTTTGCTGGACCAGGAGATGGCTCCACAGCTGCTGAGAAAAAGAAAACTGGAGGTGGACCGGGAGTTGTCTGGGTCCTGTGACCAGCCAGCATCAGAGTATCCATGGAAGTCTGAGTCCATGGAAGTGTCATTTCCATCATATCGGAGTTCCATGTTCAGAGTTGCACAAACATAATGGAGAACATGTTTGGCTGCCTCCCAGTGACAGGCTTTTGGAGCAGCACTAAAATGGCTGAGTGTCCTAACAGAGTAGGCTAAGTCCGGATGGGTTCTGAGCATCAAGTACATGAGGGAGCCTATGACTATGAGATAGGACACCTGTTTCTTTCCGATAAGGATCTCCAGCAGTATGGAGTTGTCCTCCAGATCATTTGCAGACAAGGAAGTATCATGTACCATCAGAGTCCACACAGGAGCAGAGTCAGACATTCCCATCCGTTCTAAGACAGTTTGTGCATATTGGGACTGGGACAAGGAGATGGCTTGGAGTTTCTGGTCCCTATGGAGTTCAATCTCAAGGAGGTACTTGGCTTCTCCTAAGTCATGCATCTTGAAAGAGGAGGAGAGCATGGACTTTATGAAGAGTTCATGTAACTTCTGGAACTCACTGCAAGGAGGAGATCATTGACATAAACAACTAGGAAACAAATCTGACCAGATTTTCAGAGTACATATAGGCAAGTCTCAGCATCAAGATGAGTAAATCTGAGTTCTCCTAGTTTCCTGTCAAGTGTTTTGTTCCATGTTTGTCCTGCCTGCTTAAGTCTGTACAAGGAGCATTGGAGTTTCCAGCAGTACCCAGGTTGGATTGGAACTCCATCCGGAGGTAGGAGATACAGTTTCTCCTCTAGCTCACCATTTAGATATGTAGTGAAGACATCCATCTGGTCTAACTCCAAATTGTGCTTGGCAGCTAGAGCAATGATCATCTGGACTGAGTCCAAGTTCGCAACTGGGGCAAAAACCTCTTGGTAGTCAACTCCTTCCTTTTGTGTAAATCCTCAAGCAACAATTCGGACTTTGTAATGTTTGATTTTACCATTCTGATTTCGTTTGATGTAGAATACAGGTTTGGAGGTAATTGGAGTTACTCCATCTGGAATTGGGACAGTTTCATATACTGGTTGGAGTTTAGGCTGAGAAGTTCATCCTCCACAGCAGATCTCCATAGGTTTGCATCCAAATGTTCATAGGCTTCCTTTATTGTGTTCAGGAGTTGGTCCTCCAATAGAGTATTGGCTGCTCCAGTGAACATGCAGTGTTCTAGCTCCTCTTGCAGGCTCACGAAACCTCCAGGCATGTCTTCTTCATCCGAGGTGTCCAGAGTTTCAACTTCATTTGACGGAGTTCCATCCTACACAGCAGTCCTTCTCTCCCTTTTCTCATCTAGGGTGTACTGGTAATCCCTGTTTTGATCTGTGGGTCAATGGTTTTGGGAACTCCTGCGAACATTTACTATAATCTATGCAGGAGGGCGAGATAGGGAGTGAGACCAAGTTGATGTTATATTGTATATGCTGACCTAATTATTTTTCAACTTTCTCTTCACTCGTTCACCAGTCACATGACTAGATCACATGACACAGCCTAGACCATGACATCATATGACATCATACCACATGATCACCACACTCTTTTAATTACTGTCACTATGCTTCCTTATCACAGAATTCTCTCACACCCATGGGATATCACTTACTATACATAGATACTTTTCACACCTTATCTGTAACACAGCATGGTCTGTACGTATTCCCCTGCAATATATAAAGGGTGCATCCTCAGCTGGTATCCCCAGCTTTGGCCACTTGTTCCTTGGGTTAAGACCTTGGATGATAAGTGCTCTCCTTTGCTCTCACTTCTCTTTGTGAGGTCTTATGGCAGACCTTCAGTTGCTTGGCTTTGGTGTTCTTGCGTCCGCATAACACTTGGCCAAAGCTTCATACCATAACCCGAGTATGTGACCCGCCTGACATTCAGGGCTCAGTTTTTACAGAAATAACTGAGAGCGCATGAGTTTTTATCTGCCTCAGAAGAATCAAGAAAGAAAGCAAATCCACATGTCGTGGTTGCCAGGCCCAGGCATAAGGGACATTGCATAGTGGTTCCATGTGACAGACCAGGGCATATCACCCATAACAGGTTGCATACACGCTTGTCCGGCGTATTAAATATGGATAATGTTGCTGCTTGCCCATAGTGCACTAGGGTGATTTCTCTGTGGTTTGAGGAATCCAGGTTCGTGGAATACCTGTGATGTCTGCTGTCAATGCACGATACGCGTTCGACACCGCTTGTTATTAGGTGTCTACCCCTACAGGCTCTTCACCCATTAAAGCAATTTGTTGAAGAAGACCAACTGCTGCAAACCCCTCCCCTGCACATTATCTCAACCCTCACCCCCGCAAGCGTGCCCAGAGTTTCGTTGAGGGATATGAAGCAGTAAGCACTGTCAACCTGTCTGCCCCCAGATCACCAAGTTTCAAAGGGCTCTACTCCGCCCTTCCCGAACTAGGGGAACCCACTGCACCCCCTGCACCAAACCTGACACCTCTCATCAGAACCCACCCCTGCCATCTGTGAGAAGAACCTCGCCAAGAAATGTTGTCATCCTCCCTTTCCAATGATGAGCTTAAGGTGCTCTTACAAGCCTTATTATGTGAAAAGACCGACTCCCCTGCCACCATAGCCAAGAAGGTGGCTGATCCCAGAAAATGGAATGGCGACCGAAAAACCTTCTGGAACTGGCTAACCAGAATTAAAGTCTGGGTCTCCCTCCAGAAATGGGAATCCCGAAAGCTCTGCATTGTGGCAGTCCTGTCGCGACTAGAAGGTGCTGCTGCATCCTTCACAAGGCTCCAACTTGAGGAGTACGTTGAGGAAGAAGAAAAGGATGTCCTTGGATGGGACAGCAAGTCCCTTGGATATCCCCATGGTGATGACATGTGGCCCCAGTGGCCTGAACTCATCAAAACCATCAAGGACCACTTCCAAATTGATGTCCTTGCCCACGAGTCTTTTAAGGCTCTCACCGCCCTGAAGCAGAATGGAGCTGCTATCGACATGTTTCTCCAAAAATTTGAGGTTCTCTTCCGAGAATCTCAGATCGAAAACAACCATGGTTCCAAAATCCTCAAGTGAGCTGTGGATGCTCATGTGTACATGCAAGTCTACCTCCATATGGTGGTTGAAGATAATATCTACGACCTCATAGAGGCTTACCGAAAGGTTGGCCGATCATTCAAGTCCACTGCTGTGGAGCATGGATTCCAACCACTGAGGCAATGGGGGCCTTGAAGATACAATCCCCCCAATGGTCCACTGCATAACCAGTGGTTTACCCAATACAGAACCCAATCCGGGTGTGGTGCGCCCATGCAAATCGATGCTGTTATGGGACAGCTGCAAAACCTGAACATTACGTGTTACAACTGTGGCGAGGCAGGCCATATTCAAAGATACTGCCAGAAACCATGGAAGCCAAGAGGCCCACAACAAGGAAGGGCCCAGCTAAAGCCCCAGAACCTTCAGCAAGTCTGGATACCTGGTGTTGATGGGTATTATACAGAAGCATGGGTGGAGGACCCACCCACCAATCAACCTCCAGCGCCACAAGCGCAAATGGCCGTCTGGTTGGCTACGACAAGCCGACAAGAATACATGTCAGACAAGGCCCATGCATACTGGGCCGATATCTTTGAAACTGAAGCCAAGGCAAAAGTGTCCGAGGCTTTAAAAGGAAGCTGCTAACTGGGAGTAGGGTACCGGTTGGTGATAGTTTATTCGCTCCAAGATTAAAAGCCAAAAAACAAAACAAAAAATTAGAAAACCTACTTAACATCAAAAAAATAGTTACCATGCATTTGGACCCCTCGATTAGGGACAATAGTGACACTGTAGTTAGATCTGGTTTCGAGCTGATGGATTCGGCTGATTGTAATATTACCCCTGTAAGTCCTGTGGACATCCTTAGGTGTGCCGGTAGGAAAGCAGTAGGTGTAGACAACTCATTGACCATGCTCAAGGGTGAACTGATTAGCCCTGTAGCTGGCACTGAGCCTGTAGCCAAGCTTTCCGAGTGCACTGATGAGGATTTTCCTATCTGTACGATTAGTCAGGTTCTGATTAATTTAAAGAATTCTCCACCGTCCGCCAGGGGGTCTTGAAAGAGCTCAGCACCGGACTTAAAAAATAGTGTGCTTAATTCCCTATTTAAGAAAACAGTGTTCCCATCGGTATTTATTAACAAAATCCCTACAGAAAATACTTTGAAGAATCCTGAAGAGTTCTCCGTCTCCATTGATGTGTTATACCAATCAGAAAAGAAGAAAAAGAAGTCATGATACCTGCTCTACTCGACTCTGGAGCAGTCAATACATTCATTGACCGAAAATGGTGTGCCAAGCACAACATCAATCTCATCCCTCTCAATGAGGAGATCAACGTGTACAACGCAAATGGTCAAGTTAGTCCCCTCAAACTTCACCAGTATTCTTCATCCCGAAGAAAGATGGAAAGAAACAGCTTGTTGTGGATTACCACTATGTCAATGAGGGCACTCTCAAGAATGCTTACCCTCTGCCCCTTATCTCACAGCTAGTGAATCAGCTCAAGGGCGCTGATATGTTCACCGCAATGGACTTGCACTGTGGCTATAACAATGTTTGTATCAAGGAGGGCAACAAATGGAAAGTGGCGTTTGTAATGCCAATTGGGGCCTATGAGCCCATGGTGATGTATTTCGGCCTTACTAACTCACCTCTGATATTCCAGAACATGATGAATGATATTTTCGCTGATCAATATGCCTTCCTAATTATTTATATGGATAACATGATGGTTTTAATGAAGGGAAAAAAGAGCTTCTGGCGGCCAAAGGTCGCCAGTTGCAGATTTAGGAGAAGGTGCTAGAGACGAGTCAACTAAACAGACGACAGTGGGGGTTTGACACCATACTGTAACTGTTTCATTCGACAGAACTCATCAGGTCTGTGTTTAGTCATGAAACTTAGACTCTTACTCACTCGTCTTTTATAGTGAAGAGCGGTGAGCAATTGTTTACCCAGTTGAAACATAATAACAATAAATGAAACACGTTACTGTAGCGATGCGTCAGAGTCCTAAGCCGAAGTGGTTTCAGGTTGGCGGACCATGGATCAATGTTTCAGATCTGTTTCATCTATGCGAAACATTAATTTCCGTTGTTTCATAAAGCGGAGATTACTTTTAATGGTTTCAGATCCTGTTCCTAGATTTAATTACTGCGGATCTATGAAACATGGTCTCCAAGATTGGAGATTAACTCTAAATTAGGCTAGTTTCACGTATTATGTCAGCTTCACTGCACCACGTATGGTGAAGCAAGTAGTACTCATGTTAGGATAGTGCCATGGGAGAATTTGGGGTTAGCAAGGTAGGTGCCGCGCAAAGCGCGAAGGCCGGAGGCTGTGCACCACCGCAGCTAACCCTGGAAAACCAAGGCAACATGGTTAGTACAATGCCTTAGTCAGGTCAAAGGCAGTACTACTTACCGTAGGGTCAGTAAACTTTAAACAATGGTGGTTGCTTGCAAGGGAGCACAATACCGTCTCAAAACCACCGGAGTGATTTTGTATTTTCGCTGAAGAAGAAGGGGATTCATTCCTGTAGGATGGCAACGATACCTGGATGGTGGGAGGAGGTAGGCTACTAGCCCAGGGGACAGGCCTCATCTTTCCCAGGACGAAGCTTTCTAGGTAGGCTTCTGAGGGTATGAGAAAGTCCAAACAGAGCATTTAACCGGCAAGTTAGCCATTCGTCTTCGCATACAGTAATGATGACTTAGCACCCCGAAGGGCATACCTGCTGCGACAGGCTCCTTGTACGATGCCAGTGTACCGAAATACACGTGACAAAGTGCAAGCATCAAAACCAGTGGTGGGGGCATTATATTCCGCCATCGCAGATGACAAAGGCTGTGCATGGCCTTCGAAATGACCTGTGGACTCTGAGCATATTCAGAAGCACAAGTCTCAGTTTGAGGAGTGTCCGGAAATCCCTGCTATTCCATGTGCCATGCTAGACCACGGCTGACAGTCCAAAGGACTGGGAAGCACAGGTGCATAAAGCATCCAGCGGACACTCACAAGACTTGCCCCATAGAGCTAAGACATGAGTCAACCCTCCGGAGAGGGGGTTGGCCCCATATGGGTGTTCAACAACCTCGACATCCAGATTAAAGCTACCCGAAGGCCGCCTAATCCTGTAGTGATCATAGCGACAGTAATAGCCCTGAGGACTGACCCTCTGCCTAAGCGAAGGACACGGTCCGTATACCTGCACGTCTAGAACCGAGTGTCATCTAGCGGCAGGGTATGTCCCATACACTATCCACTCAGTCCCATCCGATTCGGAGAACCATAGACAGAACATCGTTATTTGATGCTGCCCCAGTGAAAGGGTTGCGGTTGGGACTTAGAGAGCGATGGGGGAGTGGATCATCAATTTCCATTTCTACATCTGAATCCAAGTCTACAGGATTCTCATTAATGATCGCCCCTGGTCCGTCGAACAGGGTACGTTGCTTCAATTTCGCCAGGATAGTTCTTTTCAGACCTTCCTGGATGGATGGCATCCCCCGAAGCTTCGCACTCATCTAGCGCTTCCAAAACAGTCTGCTTCCAAAGTGAAGCTAGATCATCAAAAAGATTAAGTGTCCGTTTTCGGGACACGATCATTTGACGATTGGCGATGTCAAGACAACGGATATCCAGCACAGACAAAGGTTGCCCTTTGCTGTCTACCATCCTAAGGAAGGCAGTTCCCTTACCAGACATTACCTGGGGCCAGTCTGCTGGAACCGGAGGAAATTCAGAATTGAAAAACCTCTGATTGGCTCTAATGAGCCATTCATTCATGTAAGACATGACTGTTTCACCAAGTTTCCTTGCGTTGAAGTAATTCCATGCCGTATTGAAGGAAGATTTTAAGACAAGCACATCGGCTCGTTCCCTCTTTTCGACTTGAAGTCGATCGGTCCATCGTGTGGTCTGCATATTGTGTCACCACTTCATTACGATGTTGGTTGGGTAACCACGCACGCAGTAGAGGGCGACTAAGCCATTTAAAGCCTCCAAGTAGTGTTCGTATTTACTACTTAGCGTAGCTAATCGTGACATCTCACCTAGGAATGTCCCTCGTTTGACATCATAAGGGTGGTGAGAAATCCATGGAATACGTTCCTGATGGTTGCCGGCTTTCCTATAAGGACGATGTTGGATGCTATTGTCGTTGTCAATGTACAACATCATGTCAAGAAAGGGGAGGAATTTGCCGACTTCCCAAGTCATAGTGCAATTATCGATATGAACTGCGGAGCTAACAATATATCTAGCCTCTTCTGCACTGTTGGCATAGACAATGGCAAGGTAGTCATCAATGTATCACCCATAGAATGTGATACTGGGGTTTTCCAACATGCGATCGCGATCTTCACACCAGAAACCATATAAGTTGGTGAGGTCTGGGGAATCCGCGACGCCCATAGCTAAACCCTGTAGCTGTTGGTAAAAGTTGCCCTCAAATTGCATAAGCAATGTAGTGTTCCCAATTTTGAGGCACCGGAAGAACAGAAGCATTTCTCGACCAGTAGGAGATTGCCAATTGACATCTGCTGCCGATTCAGCTCCATGGTAGTGCTCAGAGTAGAGTTGCATGACCATGTTAAGACATAGCGTCAAGTCGATGTTAGGGTAAAAGGCGACGACATCACTGGTGACAATGAATAATTCCCTTCCAGGAACACATTGCAGTTTGCTCAGGCGGACGGCCAGATCTTTGGTTCCGTGGATGACCATGTTAGCCGATTTAATGATCAGTTTGAGCATTTTAGAAACAAATTTAGCTACGGGGTTTTGAATAGCACTGTGGCATGGGAGGATTGGTCGAAATTTGGTCGGCCGTTTATGTATCTTTGGGATACCATAAAACCGTGGCACATGGTGTGCATCCCCTTCGGGAGTTACCTTAGATCTAAGGTAGTCCAACAGGCTACCGAACTTGTAATCAAATTGTTCGGCGAGAGTAGCAACTTCAAGCATATCGCGACATTTGCTATCGAGAATAGATTTGGCCTCTTTATTATCTAAACCTTTATATGCCGTTATATCGTTAATACATTCTCGAGTCATATCTAGGAGCCAGGTGCGCTCAGACATCACAAGCCCAAGATTCTTATCTGAAGCGGTGACAACATAGTTGTTGTCGGACAAGAATCATTTCACATCGCCAGTCCGAGGAGCGAGCGACTTATAAGGACCTCCAGGGACTTCCTCCTCAGGTATTTTCACGACCTTGTTGGTAACATACGAACGACCCTTGAGGAGAGCCATGTGAATATAGAATGGCATTATGGGCAGAACCTTATGAGATGGGGTTCTCACGTTGTAATCTGGGTCGTAGATTGACTCGCCATTACCCTCAGTAATATTTTTATAGTTATAATAGATGCACCATTTGAGGTGTCTCACCAAATTGTCCCAAGCTTCGGAGATTAACTCTGTTCTTCGAGGTTGGTGAAGTAAATACTTCATTCCAACGGATAATTGGTGCTCAATGTGAAGAGGAATAGATACTCCTGGGCTGGTGTGTACATGACCTTTGAATCGGGCAGCCTCTATTATGCTAAGAGGGGTTCATGCAATACACCAATTTATTGCCTCAGGAAAGGGAAGATTTTCGATTATACAATTGGGAATTGAGTCCACAATGCCATACTTGTAACTACTAAGTCCATCCCTTAGTGGGAGAGGTACCGTACAGATACAAAAACGGTCAGATAAAAAACTATTTGGTAAAAACGAGTCCACCGGCACTTTGAGAATACTTGACGCTGCTACGCTTGCATGACTCTCTTTCCAACTTCCTTGCTCTTTTGAGCAGCCTTCCATAAACCACGGCAGGCTTTCCTCTTTTGGACATGAGAGGAAGGGGGGATGTATAGGAGAGGGGGCATTTTTGCACAAGACTTTCCCTTTCCTCCTCCCCGAGGATGATTGCTGTGAGGCGGGGGTGCACTTCTGGTCTGTTGAGTGCTTCCCGAAGGCGGATGGCCACCGTTCCGTCGTTGTACTCTGCCATGACGACGGGACTGGTTGATCTTTGCGGAGGTAGCCGGACGAGCGTTGTTGGGGGAGTTGCCGTTCCGTCCCCTGCCATGATGCGCTTGAGGTACGCATTTCTGGCCTAGTGGGGCATAAGCAAATTTCACACAATAAAGGCGAGGAATTACTGCCAAGTCGTTTGATAGCAGTGTTGACTCCCTTATTGATAAGGGATTGGAGCAAGGCTCCCGAGGTGCTGTCCTGCATCTCTTTGTCAGCTGCCTGTTGTACTCTACGCTTTACATCCCTTTTATGGGATTGAAACGAGAATGATGCCTCAACAATAGACATGGTTCTGTAGGCATAGACAACACAGTCTTCCAAGACAGTATTACTGACTTGGATAAGACCGCGATTCTCAACCCACTTGGTCACGTGAACGTTTCCATCCTGTTGTGCCATCAGCACAGGGATTTTGGAGTTGTGTGAAAGCTCTCCGCAACGTGCCAGGATCGGAGAAGCCATAATTTTATAAAGCTCCTTAGGGGTGAGTGCCCGTTCGAGGAATACCTCGTCATCGCTCTTGGCTCTGATAAGGTTCATGAAGTAGCCTTTCAGCCACTCACGGTGGTCCCCGATGAGTTTGGACTTGTGGGTCCTCCCTTCATCGGATTCCTCGAATCCCTTGCTCATTTGAGCTTCGGGAACCTTCATCGAAATGAAGGGCGGGTACATCCCTGCAGCTTGGTGCTGCAACCACTTAGCAAGAGTGGCATGTGTTGAGTACAGCTTGTGAGCAGTGGACTCAATGGCTCATAAGAGCAGTGTGAGGACGTGTCTGAAGTCTTGGGGGACAAACCCCAAGAGTTCACCAACAGAGTTGGCAGCCTGCAAAGTGGAGTGATGATGGGCAGCATCAGAAGTCGACACTTGCCTTAACCCTTCCTGCATGGAAACATCCAGGATTTCGGCTAAGGAGGCAAAAGCTGTTACGCTTGATCCCGAAGGGTCGAGCGCAAACTTGGTAAGATCCTAAGACACTGAGGCAAGGGGGTACCCTGTAGACGATAGGGTCAAGGATTCGTCCTGGTGGAAGCCAGACGGTTGACTACCCGTTGAAGCAGGTGGACCAAGGACTATCCCTTGTGATCGGGATGGGACGCAGGCAAGAGCTAAAGCGCTCACTCAGGTGTAGAGCGGAGACACAGGAAAAGGAATAGGATGTTATAATTCAAGTAGGTCTAAGCTGAGGTACATGGGATCTACTTGGGGTTTATATACGAGAGTCAGGAAGTGCTGAATAATCATATGGAAACGAAAAGAACAAGAAAGAACAAACGGCTGACTGAGCGTTGAGTCAGTGAGCCAATGGCAGAAGTACAGCGATGAGTAATCGAAGAACATTCTAGAAGGTGAAAGAAGAAACAAGCATGTGATAATGGAAACTACGAGCTTAGCATGGAAAGAGCTAGGCGAGGAGAGGCAAGTCCAAGGAAAAAGAGAGAAGTAAAGCCGTAAATCGTAACAAAAGCAGGCCCGACGAATTATATATGTACCAATCTGGGAGTAAAAAACTAAAACTCAAAACCAAAATATGGGATAAAAAATGGCCTTGGTTAGTTGCTATGATATATATAAAGCATCTGAAAAAGATTTCAAAAGATTTGGTGGGCCAGAAAAATTTTTAGAAGGTAGTAGCAGATGTAGGGGGGTAGGGGGGGAGATGACTGTAGTGCCTCGAAATAAATAGCAGGCTGTTCTGTGTCAATTGGAATATGTTATAGACATGTTTAAAAGTATACAACATGTGGATGGCACACTAGACCCATTCCTGAATTGATCTGGAGGGGTGGTGTTTGGGAGGGGGTAGGGGGGGAGACATGACTGTAGTGCTTCGAAATAAATAGCAGGCTGTTCCGTATCAATT
>JBBPMX010000328.1:0-15406 GCA_038090515.1 Pulveroboletus cf. viridisquamosus | reverse complement strand
CTAATATATATTTAAAATGAAAATCCTGTTTATTATTATTTCTTCTGCTACTTATGGCTAGCAAGTAAGTGATCTAATATATATTTAAAATATGAATTCTACTTATTATCATTTCTTTGACTGCTTTCTGTTAATAGAAAGTAAGTAATGATCTGATATGGATTAGGAATTTTGTTCATAACTATCTGTTCTGCTTTTATCCTATTAATAGCAAGTAAGTGATTTAATATAAATTTAAAATGTGAATTTTGCTTATCACTATTGTTCTGCTATGCTTTGTGAATAGCGAGTATGTGATTTGAAATGGGAATTTTGCTCATAGTTATCTCTTTTCCTATTCTCTTATTAATAGCTTGTAAGTGATTTGATATGAATTTAATATGGAAATTCTGCTTATCATATGTTAACTGTTTTCTTATGAATAGGAAGTGAGTGATTTAATATAGATTTGGAATAAGAATTACTCTCATTACCATGCTTTCTGCTATTTTCTCATTTATAGCTTGTAAGTGATCTGAATTTAAAATGGGAATTTTGCTTATAGCTATTTCTTTTGCTATTTTTTCACTGATAGCTTGTAAGTGACTTAATATAGATTTAAAATAAAAAGTCTGCTGATCACTGTCTTTTTTTGTTGTCCCATTAATAGCAAGTAAGTGATTATGATGTGATATAAAATAAGCTTTTTACATATATATATATTTGCTATTTTCCAATTGATAGCAAGTAAGTGGTTTAAAATAAATGTCAGACTTATTACTATATTCATTTTACTGCCTTTTCATTGATAGGAAGTAAGTAATTTAATGTGAATTTGAAATAAGCATTCTGATTATTACTATACTTTTTGCTATTTTGTATTAATAGAAAGTAAGTGATTTGATATGGATTTGAGTTAGGAATTTGCTTATTAATATCTCCTTTATTATTTTGTTACTAATAGCGAGTAAGTCATCTGATGTGGATTTAATATAATAGTTCTGCTTAAAATATTTCTTTTAATCTCATATTAAAAGCAAGTAAGTCATTTGATATGGACTTGAAATAATAAATTTACTTATTTCTATCTCTTTTACTATTTCTTATTAATAGCAAGTAAGTAATCTAATAAGGATTTAAAATCAGAATTTAATTCAAATGTGATTTTTTTTGCTGTTTTTTCAATGGTAGCTTGTAAGTAATCTGATAATAATACTAATTACAATCTTTTCTACTATTCTATATTTATAGCTTGTAAGTAATCTGATATAGATTTAAACTGAGAATCCTACTTATTATTATTTTCTCTATTCTCAAATTATTAGCAAGTATGTGATCTGACATAGATTTGAAATGAGAATATTTATAATTCATTGTGTTATTTTCTTATTAATAGCAAGTAAGTGATGACTTAATAAAGATTCTAAATAATATCTTGCTTATTACTCTTTCTTCTGCTATTCTTTACTAGGGAGTAAGTAATCTACTATGGATTTGAAATAAAAAAATTACCCATACCTTTCTATTATGCAATTAATAGCTTGTAAGTGATTCAATATATATATTGAAAATGAGAAGCTTACTTATTACCATTTCTACTATTAATAGTTTGTAAGTGATCTGATATAATGTGAATTTATAACAAAAGTCTCATTACTATCTATTCTGCTATTTCTTTTTTAATAGCTTGTAAGGGATTGAATGTGAATGTGAAATGAGAATACTGCTCATTACTTTTATCACCATCTCTTCTACTATTTTTCAATTCATAGGGGGTAAGTGATAATGATATAAAACAAGAACCTTGCTTATTATTACTTTTTCTGCTATTTTCCCACTTATAGAAAGTAAGTGGGCTAATATGGATTTGAAGTCAGAATTCTGCTTATCACTATTATTTCTGCTATTTCCCTATTAATAGGAAGTAAGTGATTTGATGTAGATTCAAAACAAGAGTCCTGCTTATCATAATATGTTTTACTATACTTAATAGCAAGTGAGTACTCTGATATAAACTTGAAATGATAATTTTGCTTTTAACCAATCTTTCTGCTATTTTTTTATTGATAGCAAGTAAGCAATCTGATATGGATTGAAACGAAATTCTGCTTATTACTATTTTTCCATTGATAGCAAGTAAGTATTCTAATATGAATTTAAGATTACTTATTATAATCTTGTCTGCTATTCTTTTGTTAATAGCATGCAAGTACTTTGATTTGATTCAAAATAAAAGTTTTTCTAATCACTATCTCTCTACTGTTTTCTCATTAATAGCAAGTATGTGATCCACTATGAATTGAATTTGGGATCCTGCTCATCAATATTTCTTCTGGTATTTTCCCATTAATAGATTGTAAGTACTTTGATGTAAATTTTCAATTCAAATTCCTGATCATCACTATCTTCTGCTATTTCTATTGATAGCAAGTAAGTGACTTATGTGAATAAGAAGTGAGAATCTTGCTTATTATCATCCTTTTGGCCATTCTTCTATTTATAGCAAGTAAGTGATCTTACATAGTTATAAAATAAGAGTTTTGCTTATTGTCATTATTCTTTTGCTGTTCTTTTATCAATAGCAAGTAAGTAATCTTATATGAGTTTCAAATAAGAATTCCACTTATTAACATGCTTGCTGCTATTCTCCTATAAATAGCTTGTAAGTAATCAGGTCTTGATATGAAAAGGAAAATTTGCTTATTACTAGCCCATCTTTTTTTTGCAATTCTTTTACAAATAGGAAGTAAGTGATCTAATATGGATTTGAAATAAGATATTTCCTCATTATTATCTTTCTGTTGTTTTCCTATTAATAGCAAGTAAGTGAATAAGAATGAGAATCCTACTTATATATAATCAACTGACTTTTTTATTATTTTCCTATGAGTAGCTTGTAAGTGATCTAATAAGAGTGTAAAATAAAAATCTTGCTTATAGCTATCTTTTCTGCTATTTTCACATTAATAGCAGGTTAGTAATCTGACAGCTTTGAAGTAAGAAGCCCACTTATGAGTATCTTTCCTATTTTTTATTAATAGAAAGTAAGTGATCTGATTAAAGTTTAAAGTAGAAATCTTATTACCATCTCTTGTTATTTTTTCATTCATAGCAAGTAAGTGATTTACTAGATTTGAAATGAAAATCCTACTTATAACCAATTATTTGTCTTTTAATAGGAAGTAAATTGTCTGATATGATATAAATTTGAAATCAAAGTTTCCTAATAATTATTTTCTCTGCTTTTTTCTGTTTATAGCAAGTAAGTAATCTAATGTGGATTTAAGCTGAGTATTTTGCTTACATTCTTTTTTTATATTAATAGCAAGTAAGTGATATTATACAGATTTGAAATAAGAATTCTAAATATTATTATTTTTCTGTTATAATTCTATAATAGGAAGTTAGTTTTTAATGTCCTTTTAGAATTAGAGTTCTACTCACTACTTTTCTATTTGCTATTTTACCATTGATAGCTTGTAAGTGATCTAATATAAATTTTCCATATCATATCTTTACTATTCTTCTATAAATAGGAAGTAAGTAATTTAAATAAAAATACTACTTATCACACACACTTTTGCTAATATCTTACTGATAGCTTGTAAGTGATATAATCTGAATTTGAAATAAATATTCTACTTATCACCATTCTTTCTGCTATTATCTCATAATAGGATGTAAGTGATTTAATCCAAGTTTAAATATGAATTCTGCTTATTACAATTTCTTTTACTATTCATTCATTAATAGGAAGTAAGTGATTTGAAATAGGAATTTTGCTCATCTATATTTCAATTTCAATTTTTCCTTTGACAGATTGTAAGTGATTTTATATGAGTTTAAAATAAAGATATTAATTATGTCTTTTACTATTTTTTCCTTGATAGAGAGTTAGTAATCTGATATGAATTCAAATAGAAAAATTGTTCATCACTATTTCTTTTGTTATTCTCTTTTTGATAGGAAGTAAGTATTATGTTATGAATTTAAAATAAGAATTCTGCTTATAAATAAACTTTCTATTATATATCTATTAATAGCAAGTAAGTGATCTGATATAAAATTTCTGCTTATAACCATAACCAATCTTTTTACCATTTTTCTATTAATAGAAAGTTAGTGATATAATATAAATATGAAATTTGAATCTTACCATTATTTTTTCTGCTATTTTCTTATTAATAGCAAGTAAGTAATCTAATATGGATATAGATTTAGAATGAGAGCTCTGCTAATTACCATTCTGTTTGCTATTTTTCCATTAATAGCAAGTAAGTGATTTTATATAGATTTTCAATTTTGGTCATCACTATTCTATTTTTCTTATTGATAGCAAGTAAGTGATTTAATATGAATTTACAGCATACATTTTGCTTATAACTAATATTTCTGCTATTTTACCATTAATAGCAAGTAAGTGATTTGATGTGCATTTGGACTAAAAACTTTGCTTATCATCATTTCTTCTACTATTCTATAGCAAGTAAGTGATTTGATATAAATTTGAAATGAGTATTTTAGTAAATAATAACTTTTTCTGCTATTAGAAAGTAAATTGTTTAATATGAATTTGAAATGAGAATTCTGTTTATCACTAGCTTTTTCCCATTAACAGCAAGTAAGTGATTAGATTTCAAATAAAAATCCTACTTATTATTGTCATTTGGCTATTTTCCTATTAATAGCAAGTAAGTAATCTGATTTGAATTTGGATTAAGAATCTTTCTTCTTACTATCTCTTTTGCTATTCCTCTATTTACAGGAAGTAAGTAATCTAATATAAATTTGATGTATAAATCTTGGTCATCATATTTTTCTATATCTCTTCTATTGGTAGCAAGTGAGTGATCTATATTATAAGAACTTAAAATAAGAATTCTACTCATTACCATTCATTTCTTGCTATTTTCTTATTAATAGAAAGTAAGTGATCTGATTGATATAAGAATTCTGATTATTATAATCTTCTTTACTTTTCTCTTATTAATAGCAAGTAAGTGATTTAATACAAGTTTGCAATAAAATACTTATCTGCTATTTTTTCATCAATAGCAAGTAAGTAATCTGATATAGTTTTGAAATAATAATCCTACTTATCACTATTCTCTTTGCTATTTTCCCATTGATAGCAAGTAAGTGATTGATATATATTTGAAATAAGAATTCAACTTATTATATAATCTCTTTTACTATTTTTTTTCTTGATAGCAAGTAAGTTGTTATTATTATTTGTAAATATTTACTGACTTTCATTTCTTATTCTTTCTAATATTACCATCATTTCACTAAGTTTGTAAGTGTTTTTATATATAAATATTCAATTCTAATGTTTATTTTTGACTATCTTCATTAATAGCTAGTATGTAATTTCATAATATTACTTATCAATAGCACTAATATTGTGTTTTAGGAGGTAATTAATATAATTTAGATAATATTAAATAGTAATCTGTGTATAATTCTTTTTATTATCTTGATCAAAATAGCATGTAAGTTATTTGACTTATAATATATCTATATTTAACTAATTAATCAAATTACATGATTGTGATTATACTATTATTTTACTCTCTTTACCTTGGCATATTTAGTTAGTAAGTACTATGTTACACTAATAATTATATAAAATTTGAGCTAATACATTTATAGGATGTGAGTTTTTTTGTTATATAACAATTTTTGCACATCTATTCTTAAATAACATCTAGAAGGTGAGATTTATATTTGTGTAATATATTTAATGATAATATTATTTGAACAGACAGTTAGTTCTCATTTTAAGCTTTATATGTAATATCTAAACATTTCCAGATTGTTTCCACATCCCAGCTCTTTTCAGTAAATCTACTCTTCATTTAACTATATATTTGCTAATAAATACACATTTTTAGAGTTCCTTGCAAACCATAGATACAACACCTATGGTATATATGTTTATTAATATATATATAAATTGACCATATATTCCAGGCTAGAAAGACAACTAGCACACAAAAAGATGTCCTCAATCAGGGCATTGGTAAATTGATTAATTATAAAATTCTATAAGTTATAAATTTTTCCCAATAGGTCTTATATTACTTCTTCAATATTCCTTCACTCTTCTTCAAAAAGGATCTCAAGATCCCTTTACTCTGGCCACACAAAAGTTTAAAAAAAGTGGAATATCTTCTAGCATATCTAAAGAGATATATAAGCTCTCATCCAAATATTCTACTACCTATGGCACAAGAGAAAAAGAAAAGCTTATCATGGATGTCATCAAACAGCACATTCTGTGTATGTAATAGACTAACAGTATATTTATATTTCATACTCTAACTTTATCTCATAGCATAGATAAAAAATATCTTGACTTGCAAAATTTGTGATTTCTTTTTTCTTACAATAGAAAATGAAATGTTTGTCCATTGAAATATAAAATAAGTTTCAGTGTTTCTGAAGTAAACATGAATGCTAGACTTCTGATATAAATAGACTGATTTGATCTGATTGGTGGTGCCACAGACTAGAACAAGATAGGTGATATAAGACTTTCTATACTCTAACTGAGCCAAAATTTACTATTCTATTAGATTGGATTTAAAACTTTCTGGCTGTCAGATTTGGGAAACATATGTATATACATATATCAGGTTCAGATTTAGGCTCAGAAGGCTGAATGTTTTTGAAGAACTAGTTAAAACTGGTTCAAATTTGCTAGAACCTTGGAAATTTATTAATTGGTGCCATGGCTATCAATTGTATACATATATAATTGATTTTCAGAACTGGTAGCTAGGGAAATCTTTATACACCACAATGTTATCAAAGATGCTCTGAAAAACCTCACATTATATATATGTAGACCATACATATATAATATATTTTGAGGCACTACAGTCATGTCCCTCCCTATCTTCTCCCAATCACCCCCCTTTATATCAATTTAGGAATGGGTCTGGTACAATTTCCAAATATTGTCAGATAATGTTAAATATGTACATATATAACACATTCCAATTGATATAGAACAGCCTGCTATTTATTTTGAGGCACTACAGTCATTGTTACGATTTATCCCATTTACTTACTTTTTCCTTGTGGACTTATTTCTCCTCGCTTAGTTCTCATTACGCTAAGCTTGTATTTCCCTCAATCATGTGCTTGCTTGTTCTCCCGTTTTCTAGAATATTCCTTGCTTACCAACCAAGATCATTTCGCTATTGGCTCGCTGACTCAACGATCAGTCAGCCGTTGTTCTTTCATATTCTTTCTCATTCCATATAATTACTCAGCTTCCCCTCTATTCTCGTATATAAACACCAAGTAGTCTCCCTGTACTCTAGCTTAGATCTACTTGGCATATAACATCCTAACTTTCCTCTTCGTGTGTCTCTGCTCTACACTCAAGTGAGCACTTTCGCTCTCCCTGCATTCCATCCTGATTACAAGGGATTGTCCTTGATCCACCTGCCCCACCAGGAAGTCCATCGTCTGACCTTCATCAGGACGAACCTCTGACCCCGCTGACAGTGAGGTACCCCCTTGCCTTCGTGTCTTAGGACCTCAGCCAAGTCTGCACTAGATCCCTTGGGATCAAGCGTAACAGTCATGTTCCCCCCCTACTACCTCCTAAACACTCCCTTTTCAGATCAATTCAGAAATGGGTCTGGTGCACTGTCCACATGCTGTTAGATAATGTTAAATATGTATATAACACATTACAAGTGATATGAAATAGCCTGGTATTTATTTTGGGGTAGTATAGTCATGTCTCTCCCCCTCCATATCAATTCAGGAACAGATCAGGTACACTATCCACATGTTGTTAGATCATGTCAAACATGTATATAACACATTCCAATTGATACAGAATAGCCTGCTATTTATTTCAAGGCACTATAGCCATGTCCCCCCCTTATCCCCCTATATCTGCTCCTACCTTCTAAAAAATTTTCCAGCCCATCAAATCTTTTGGAATCTTTTTCAGATGCTTTATATATGTCCTAGCAACCAATCAAGGCCACTTTTATCTCATATTTTGGTTTTGAGTTTTAGTTTTTTATTCCCAGATTGGTGTATAATGTCAGAACCATGAATTTCTTAACATTTATTATGATACATTTCCAACCCCTATCTTAATCCATACCCCTAATCTACCTGATTACCTTAGTATTCCTTATCTTATCCATTAATCCAGGTCTAGGCTGCCTTTAATTGTGACATTCTCATTACATCATGGTCTAGCCTATTGACATCACCATGATGTCACTTCATTCTATTTATCAGCAGCTTACTTATATTTCACATCTGATCATAGACCTGATCACTTTAGCTTATTTATATCCATAGATTGTTGATCCATAGTAGATCTCAGGTCATGGGCATCATCTGGATCTTAATCAGATCTAGATTGTTACTTAGGGCTATTATAGGTCCAAGGGTTAGTATTACATATATAAGTAGTATTATTCCTATATTAGTCCTTGTTCTTGGAATTCTCATTCTTTCATTATATTCTCTCTCTGTGTGCCTTAGCCACAGCTTAGTCTGTACAATTGATTAGGCCTCTCTCACTTCTCATTTTGAGTTAGTGTGGTTGATCCTGATATATAATCTGTATGCATATTTATGAGTATTCCATCTATCTCTGGGTCCCAGTGTGGTTCAGGTGCAATGACTACTTGCATTTTAATATCAACAGAGAGACAAGAAGAAATTGACACATATGACACATTAGATGTGGACAGAGCAGAAGGAATCAAGGGTGAAGCTGGTAATGCTGCCAGGGCAGAAGACAGCACTGGAGAAGGGGCATGATGAACAGGTACAGATGTATTCTTTCTTGTAGGGGCTGGCCTTGCTTTTTTACCTTTAGGTAGGGCAGATTTGGGAGAAGACCAGGCCAGGGGAAGTCAGGACTATTCACTTGGTTGATAGATAAGTGGGTGATAGCAGTGCCTGAATAGTAGTGACACAATATTTTTTCTTACCAGTCTTGTTGCATGTTGCAGGTTCATTGTCAATGATCATCACTTCATTATTATTTCCATCATTCTTCTCAGAACTTGAGGAGTTGTCCATACCATGAGTGGGATTGTCACCTTTGTTGTCTGTGAACATGGACACTTGAAATAAGAGTAAATTGTTAGCATGCATAGTAGTGAATCAAAGAACCATGCATACCAGTGGTATCAGGAACAACACAAGCAACTCAAAGTGAGGAGCAAGTGAGGCCGAAACCATAAGACAGACTAAGGTGCGGCAATGGCACACACACAGAGAATGACCTACAGCAATGAGAATTCCAAGAACGAAGGCTAATTACAGGATATGTGCTACTTATATAAGGTAATCTAACCCTAATGCCTGTTAAGCCCTAAGCAACGATCGAGATCTGGTTGAGATCCGAGCAAAGCCCTTGACCCGGGGATGACTAACGGATCAACGATCTATGGATATAAATAGGTTAATGTGATCGGTCTACGATCAGATGTGAAATATAAGTAAGCGGATGATAAATAGAAGTGGAATGACGTAGCGTGACGTCATAAATATGGAATGATGTCAGAGGTCGTGTCAATAGGCTAGACCGTGACGTGGATGGAATGGAGTGATGCAAATGAGGGTAGCCTAGACCCGAATTAGTGAAATGGTGAAGAGAATGCTAAAGTAATCGGTGAATTAAGGAAATGGGGCTAAGATAAAGACGTGAAGTATTGTAATAGACATTGAAGAAATCGTGGTTCTGACAAGTGGAGTCATTCAGCCCAACAAAGGCTGAATGCAATGTGTCTTTATCAAAGGTGATATTATTCAGGAATACATCAGGTGTCCCTCATGCAACTGAAAGGTTAAGAGCAACGTCGGGCTATGAGTGCGATACACTCAGTCATTGCGCGTGACAAATGAACTAGATTATATTACCTACGAGTGCGATACACTGCGTAGGTGATGAGCATGAGGAGCACGACGGTATACTACACGATACTCACCTCAGTCGTTGCGCGTGACAAACGAACTGAGGTGGCAGAACTTCTAACGGTCTAAATATACCAGTCGTGCCACCAGGTGACACAAAAAGGGAATGAAAGGCAGACAAAGGATGAAAGGCAAAATGATGCATAAAGGGAAATGTATCATACAAAGGTATCAAGGGCACTTGGATTAGGTCATAACATGTCGCAAGAGGAAAGTGTGAACGGTCGAGCGGCTGTGCGCATGCTTGCATATTCTAACACTCTCCCTCAAGCCGCGCGCAGGCCAAGCTCGGAAGCAAAATGCTTGACTTTCGGAGAAGGGAGAGCCTTTGTAAAGATGTCAGCCACCATATCACCCGTAGGACAAAATATCAGACGGAGCTTGCCATCATCTATGACCCATCGAATGAAGTGAAAGCGGACGTCAATGTGCTTCGTCTGAGCGTGATATTGATGGTCTTTGGCAAGAGCAATAGCCGACTGGTTGTCAAAGAACAGTGTCGTGGGTTGGGCGATCGGCATGAAAAGGTCAGCGATCAAGGTGCGAAGCCAAAGGGCCTCCTTCGCAGCATGCATGGCACCACCATATTCGCTCTCAGTGGTGGAGAGCGAGATGATCTCCTGGCGCTTTGAACTCCATGACACGGCACCGCTGTCTATAAGGAAAGCATACCCTGAAACGGCATGATGCTCCTCCATGACGCTCCCATCGGCATCCGTATATCCTGCAAGAACCTTTTCCTCACCACCATAAGTCAAACGCAGGCTCTTGGTACCACTGAGGTAATGGTAGACACGTCGCACAGCATCCCAATGCGCCTGTCCATAATTCGAGCTGAAGTGCGAGACTTGAGCAACAGCGTACAAGATATCTGGGCAGGTACCAAGTGCAGCGTACATGAGGGAGCCAACTGCCGCTTGGTACGGGACAACACGCATAGCTGCGTATTCAGCGGCAGTGGTGGGCGATTGGCTCGTCGACAGCTTTGTACTGGGCTCCATGGGTGTCGAGATGGGCTTCGCATCATCGAGACTGAACCGTCGGAAAATGGATTCTATATACGCCTTTTGCGAGAGGGTGAGCTGATGCTCAGAGCAATCATGAGTGACCTCAATGCCTAGGAGCCAGTGCAATTCTCCAAGGTCAGTCACCTCCACATATTTACCAAGCTGCCTTTTCACTCTGTCAACAAGGTCAGCGGAGGTGGCGGCGATGGTACAATCATCTACGTGTACAACAATGATGACAACCGCGTTGCCATTACGCTTGATGAATATGGCTTGATCAACCTCGCACTGTTGGAAGTGCATGCAGGAAACAAGGATGTCGACTAACCGTTGGTACCAGTGGCGGCCACTTTGTTTGAGTCCGTATAGCATTTTCCATAGATGGCAAACCTGGTGCGGGTGGTCTGGGTCCGCGTATCCTGGAGGCTGGCGCATATAGATCTTTTCGTTGTCGTTTAAAGTGCCGTTAAGGTACGCGCCCTTGATGTCGACTTGGTGTAGCTCCATATCATATCGTGTGGCGAGGGCTAAGACGGTGCGGATAGAGGCGAGTTTCGCAATGGGTGCATAAGTATCGAAGTAATCTATCCCAGGGACTTGAGAGAATCCCTGGGCCACGAGACGGGCTTTGTAGCGTACAACGTTTCCTGCGGCGTCCTTTTTGGCCTGAAAAACCCATTTTGACCCGATGATATTTGCGTTGGGCGGTGGGTCGACGAGGTCCCACGTTCCAGCTTTGGCGAGCGTGTCGAGTTCCTCGTGTATGCCCTGCTCCCATTTGGCCCAGTCGGGGCAGCAGCGTGCATCTGCCAACGTGATTGGCTCTAGTCCCTCGGCTACAGCACTAGCTTGCTCGACAAGCATGGTTAGCTCGCGCTCATCGTAGTCAATGCCATACTTATCGTCAGACATGGCGGATGAGTGTGCAGACAGGTCTGCTGCTTCGGGAACGGTGAGCGCGGGGGTGAGTGCTTCAGGAATGGGAGGTGGGGTGAGTACGCTGCGAGGAAGTTGTGCTGATGCGGCTTTACCGTTTATTATGTCAAGCACACGTTGGCTTGGTTTCTGGATGCAGTGGGCACGTGTGGCGATCGGTTTGGGAGGAGCTGGTGGCACGGGAGGCACGAGGTCAGGTGAGGTTGGGTCAGATGTCGGCAAGGTATCATGGAGTGGTGGCACAGTGGCGTCAGCCGATGGCGGTGCGCTGGATCCGTTAGTTCGGTGTTGTGCCAGGATGGTGGCGTCCAATAGGATATCTCGCTCCCCCTCGACGGCATCTGCGGCAGGACCAAAATAGAAGTCACGTTCAACCGTCACGGCACATGATTTGGGCCAGTACACGCGGCAAGCGTACTCGGTTCGATCATCGATGCCAACCCAACGGCCGATCTCAACACGGCCGCCCAGCTTCGATCCACCACCAGTGCGAACGTGCACGGGAGAATCCCAGTCCCGCAAGCCGCTCAGATCAGGGACACGACCAAAAGCAAGCTCGTAGGGCGACTTCCCGTGGAGGACCTTGGTAGGTGTCCTATTCTTCAACCAAACAACGTGACACGCTGCTTCTCCCCACAGAAATTTCGGCAAGGTGCTGGCATGTAGCAGCGCTCGCACGCGTTCCAGGATCGTCTGGTTCAACCGTTCCACAACACCATTATGCTGAGGCGTGTCCCGAGCGGTGAGTCGTTGCACCGTTCCTTGCTGCTCGAGATACAAGACAAACTCTTTCCCTAGATACTCTCCCCCTCAATCCGAGTGAAGAAGCTTGACCTTGGCGGTCAGCTGCCGGTCAAGCCAGGCTTCAAACGACCAGTACGAATCGAACGTGGCACTTTTCTGGCGAAGAAGGTACAAGTGAGTCAGATGCGTGTGGTCATCCGTGAACGTGACGTAGTAACAGCGACCATTCAGAGTAGCCACGGGAGAGGGTCCCCAGACGTCCGAGAATACAATGTCGCCAGTGGCAGAGGCACGCGGCCCCTCCTGTACTTTGGCGATGGGTTTGCGCGTCACTTTGCCATAAACGCACGAGTCGCAGAAGGTATCTTCTTCGTCATCGAGGTTGAATTCAAGTCCACTGACCATACCCCGCTCAGCTAACTGACAGGCAGCTGAGGGGGCAATGTGGCCCAAACGACAATGTAACTGCATAACGGTGAGTCGTTCAACCACAGCCGCATGGTCTCCCTCATGTACCACCCGATACAGACCCCTGGTGGAATGCGGTATCCATCCAATTGTGTCGCCGTCAGCACTACGAATAGTGCAGAACCCCTGGGCAAAGGTGGTTGAAAGCCCCATCTCGTCAAGTCAACCGATTGACACGAGGGTGTACCCGACTTCGGGTGAGTACAAAACCTCTGTCAACTGCAGCTGTGACGTAGCAACGCCATTCGGCACGTCGATGAGTAGGTCCCCCACTCCGGTTGCAGCAAATTTCTGCTTATTCACAGCAGTGAAAGACTTGGGTGGTATCGATTTAACATTAGTCATGCGGGTGCAATCGGGGGTAAGGTGTCGGGTGGTGCCTGAGTCATATAGGTCCACACGGGATGCAGGGGATGAACAGTCGCTGATGACAGGGACAGCGACATCAACAGGTGAGGTGTCCTTGTCATCCTCAGAGTCGCCGGCTGAACCTTCCCATCCACAGCCCCATGGGCTGTCGTCTCCAGGATCGGAGAACCATTCACTCCAGCCATCGTCATCGGGGGAAGTGTCGTGCTCAGATGACTCGTCCCCACTGCTGGAAGTCTGGGTCTCAAGATCAGATAGAGAGTCATCGCTGACCGTTTCCAGATCCGGGAGGGAATCATTGTCACTGACGGTTTCTAAGTCTGGCAGAGACTCTCTGTCGCTGATGACCCCAAAAACCCCATCGTCTTCGTCATCTACGACTGCAGCGTGTGCAACGCTTCGAGGGTGCGCTGCCTCCTTCTTTACCATAGTCTCCTTCTTTGTGCTGTCCGTCGCCTTATCGCATTTGGCAGCAAGGTGCTGATCGGATCCACAGGTCCAACACAGCCGTTTTGGCCTGTTCCCACGGTTGCTGTGGCCCCCCACGTCCACATCCACGGGTTTGAGAGGACATGCCAACAGCCATCGCTTCATCGCGATCCTTGGTATCTCCTCGGTGAGTGCTTTTGGCCTTATACCGGTCCGACTCTTCACTGATGAGTGAGATCAGAGTATCGGGATCGATTGTTTTTGTGGCTGCATATAGACGTGCTGCAGCGAGTTGGCCAGAGGCGAAATTGGCAAGGGAGTTAGGAAGTGATCTGATAATGGTGGAACGATAATCTTTTTCGTCTATATCCACCCCGATGGACGCTAACTCTTCTCGCTTGGTCTGTAGGTCATCGAGGAACTGGCGAACATCGCCTCCTTTGGCCATCCTGGACTCGAGAAACTGCAACCGGAGTTCCGTCTGTGTGTATGCTCCTTTTTCAGTGTATTCGTGGGTGATCTCTCTCCACATCAGTTCGACAGTCGCCAACTTTCGGATTTTGAGTGCGGTGGAGTCAGGGATCCGCTGGGTAAGCAGGTGTTTTGAGATCCCTTCGTTCTTCTTCCACTTCTCAATTGCTGCTTTCTCATCATCCGATGGAGGTGATTTGCTTGTTGGCATAGAAGCCGTGCCGTCGAAATGTCCCCACATCTCCTTCGCTTCGACAGCGACCTGGAAACGAAAGTTGAAGATTGCCCAGTTAGTACCTTTAACGTCAAGCTTTGGTACATTGTTTGGAAGGGTGTCGGTAGTTAGCGGGATCGTCATAGACATACTGGCAAGGTACTGATCGGTTCTTTCTTTGTCTTTGTATTATGCGAGGAGCTCGGGGCTCATAACCTGAAAGGTTAAGAGCAACGTCGGGCTATGAGCGCAATACACTCAGTCGTTGCACGTGACAAACGAACTAGATTATATTACCTATGAGCGCGATACACTGCGTAGGTGATGAGCATGAGGAGTACGACGGTATACTACACGATACTCACCTCAGTCGTTGCGCGTGACAAACGAACTGAGGTGGCAGAACTTCTAACGGTCTAAATATACCAGTCGTGCCACCGGGTGACACAAAAAGGGAATGAAAGGCAGACAAAGGATGAAAGGCAAAATGATGCATAAAGGGAAATGTATCGTACAAAGGTATCAAGGGCACTTGGATTAGGTCATAACATGTCGCAAGAGGAAAGTGTGAACGGTCGAGCGGCTGTGCGCATGCTTGCGTATTCTAACAGCAACAAGTTGATAGAAGTGCACAATCTTCTGCTATGAAAATCTTAGTAACCTAAGCATGCTCATTCCTTATGTGTAGTGTGGGCATCTCAGATGCCCATGCCTGCATGGCATATGTGCTGACAAGGTCTCATATGTATGTAAACAGAAGGACAGAACAAAGAAGGCAGAAGGAAATGACAAACTATAGATAGGAGGATATTTATAAAGGGAA
>JBBPMX010000327.1:0-15408 GCA_038090515.1 Pulveroboletus cf. viridisquamosus | reverse complement strand
CCTCCAGGTCCATCCTCGTCTATGTCCCCACCTCCTCATACTCACACCCCCTCACCCACATCCCTGCAACCTCCTCTTGGAGCCTCCTCAGCTCCTCTCACACCCCAGCCACTTCCTCTCACAGAGGTGTGAAGCTCCTGGCAATGAGACCAAATGATCCCATGGCCTTCATGGGAAGGGCTATGAGGGTGCCTGGAGTGGGATAGGGAGGGGCTGGGATCATCACCTCCACCCAGGCCTTCTTGCAAGGTGCTGGGTAGTCTTCCTCGTCCTCTTTGTCCACCTCCTTGTGCTCCTCCAGGACCTCCTTCCTCTTGTAAACAAGGTGGCTGCGTGTGCATGCATGGCACAACCTCCCCTTCAACCCCTGTTGTGGGGGATGGCACTCTTCACCCCATTGCACATATCGTGCACATGGGGTCTACCCAGAGTTGGTGGGTTTGCATCCCCTTTTTGGGGCCCAAGTTGAGGCCAACAGGGCGCCCTCATTCCCATTCTTGTCACTCAGGAATTCAATGGGTTTCTCTTACAGAACCCCATTAGCTCTGCCTAATGTCCGATGACAGATCACACACCTGGGTATGCCCCGTTGCCTGTGCCTTCCCCTTCTCCTTGGTCCAGGCCTCCTCCTATTCCTGATGCACCCTCTTGAGGTGCTCCTCCCAGATTGCCTTAGCCCACTCCTCTGCTGCCTTCCTGCACTCCTCACATTCACACTTGACTTTCTCTGCTTGTTCCTTGTGTTCATGCTCTTTATGCACGATCCACTCAGCTTCCTCTCTTGCACAACATTCCTTTACAGCCTTCTCCTCATTGCGGTGATGTTGCATCGCCTAGAGCTGCAACATGAATTGGGTGATCTGGCTGTCAATTTTGCTGGCAGTGGGCATGGTGGAAGTGAGGTGCAATATGATAGATCATGGACAGAAGACAGAATTGTGTTACGTGAGGTGGTTCATTTCAAACTCCAACATGCGGACATCACATGACCTCCACCTGGTCTCTTCTCTGGTCCAAACTCAGCTAGCCTCAAGGGCTTGGCCTTAACAGGAGGGCACTGTCATATCTGTTCCGAACCCCAACCTCTGAACTCCTCACCCCTCTCTGCTACTCCACAACCTGGACTTCATACCTCCATAACCTAGACTTCATTCCTTCCTCTTGGACTTCCATAGTTACCATATTTAGTATTCCCCTTGTCCTTCCTCAACCCTTCATTCTTCTCTCGCCCCTTCATTCTTACCTTAGACCCTTCACCACACCATATACCTCCCCCTATGTATGTTCTCCATCTCCACATACTTTCCTTTTATCCAATGTACCTTACCATATGTTCTTCCATTCTTCCATCCAAACTCTGATCGGACTTTCATATATAAACCCTCTATACTCTGTCTTTATACCTTAGTATGAATATCACACTAGTCTCCTCCTGACCCTTGTTATGAATCACTTCAGACCCCTTTCTTTTCTCAGTCACGTGGCCCATCACATGATCTGGGCCCAGACCATGACATCACCTGATGTCATGCCTCGTGGCTGGCACGCCCCTTTAATCTCTACTAACCCTGATGGGAACTCTCTCATATTTGTGTACTTTAGCTAGCCATATGTATATAGTAGTCTATCCCACAGACCCTATGGTCCGTGTGCACCTGTTCATAGTATATAAACTCAGGTGTCTCAGCTGGCATCCCCAGCTTTGACCACTTGTTATCTCGCTCCTTAACAGGTGATTGGTGTGCTTGAGCTTGCCTTTCTCTTTTCCTCTTACTTCGCCAGGCTTGGTAATAGCCTGTGAAGCTGAGGCCAGTGGTGTGTGCTCTCGTAGTTCACAACACTTGGTCAAAGCTATTTACACCACCCTTGGGTGAACATGCTATCTTGTTGACAAAAATATCAAGATCAGGTGAGCATTTATCCCCATCAGAAGACTGGATCAAGAAAGAAAGCAAATCTGTCATATACAGTTGCTGGGCCCAGGCATAAGGGACATACATAGCACAGAGGCACCATGTGATGGGCCTAGGCATAACACCCTTATCAATTTGCATACATGCTCGTCCAGTGTATTAAACAAGGATAATGTTGCTTCCTGCCCAAAGTGCACTAGGGCGATCTCTCTGTGGTTTGAGAGATCCAGGTTCATGGAATACCTGTGATGTCTGCCATCAGCGCACGATACACATACAACACTCCTTGTTATCGAGGCTCTACTTCTTGACGGAACCCACACCATCCAAATCAAGCTGTTGAAAAAGATCTAGCTGCTAGTGGACTCCCCCTTTTCCCCATCACCTGACCTCTTTGCACCACAAGCGTCCCCAGACGTTGGTTGAAAGATACCAGTGAGTAAGGACAGTAGGATTCCAAAATTTCCCTCTATGAAGGTTCACTGCCTGGTTCTCTGGGACCAGCACCTACACAACTCTGCAAGTCACCCTCTTTTGAGGGGTTGCTTGAAGCACTCCCCCAAGTTGAGCAAACCCCATATCGGCTCAAGTTTAAAAACTGCCAACCTCAGCCTCCCCTACCAGAAGAAGCAATGATGAGCTGAAGGCACTGCTCACAGCCCTTCTCAAGGAAAAGGAGGACAGCCCCTCTGCCATTACAAAGAAGGTCACCGATCCCAGCAAGTGGGACGGTAACTGAGACAAACTCCAGGTGTGAATCACCCAAATCAAGGTCTGGGTCTCGCTCCAAAATTGGGGCTCAGACAAACTCAGGACTATTGTGATCTTTTCTTGGATGGAGGGTGATGCCGTCTCCTATGCATAGCTCAAACTAGAAGAGTATTGCGACTCTGAAATAGAAAATGCAACAGGACCCATGGGGAATGATCTTGGGTATCCCCATGGAGATAGCATGGCCCAAGTGGAAAGTGCTCCAAAAGGAAATATGAGAGCACTTCCAAATCGACGTGCTGGCGCATGAATCCCTGTAGAAGCTCAACTGGCTGAAGCAGCAAGGGTACCCGATTGATGAGTTCCTCCAGAAATTTGAGGTTCTCTTTAAGGAGACCGAAGTTGAGAACAGCCATGGAATTGAAATTCTCAAGCAAGCAGTGGACGCTCACATATACATGCAGGTCCACCTCCACATGCACATGGAGAATGACATCTTCAATTTGATCAATGCATATAGAAAAGTAGGATGATCTTTCAAGTCTGTGGAGATAGAATGTGGATTCCAACCAAGGTGCTTCGGCAGAGTGCAGAAATATAATCCACCTAAGGAACCACCACCTAACCAGCAGTTTACACAATATGAGACGTAACCTGGAAGGGGAGCTCCTATGGAAATCAGGGCAGTGCAGGGGCCTCCAGAACACCCACACATGTTTTAATTGTGGCAAGCTAGGCCACATTTGAAGGGACTGCCGGCTTCCTAAGAAACCATTCAACCTAGCACAAGATAGAAACCGAGCACCAGTTCAAAATATGTGCCAAGTATGGGTGCCCGACAAGGACAGGTACTACACTGAGATATGGGCAGTCATCTCCGAAACCCTGCCCGAAACAAAGGCCCGTGTGGCAACAATGTCCTCCCAACAGGACTATATGTTGGATGAAGCTTGTGCCTACTGGGCCAACATCTTCGAAATGGAAGCCAGGACAAAAGTGTCTGAGGCTTTAAAAGGAAGCAGCTAGTTGACAGTAGGCATTATGTAATCATGTACCAGTAAGTAGACCAGACTCTGGGTGCAGCAGTAGGCCCTGAGGCTGTTGGTTGTTGGCCCTTGTGACCTGGCATGTAGGACAGGTTCGACAGAACTGATCTACTTTGTGGCCAAGTTCTAGCCACCAGTACCATCTGTGGATATAATCCGCTGTTCTCTGGGACCCAAAGTGTCCCAGTGTCTTGTGTGTCTGGTCAATAACCAGGGCAGTGACTATGTTACCCTTGTATTTTGCTCGCGGGAGGCATAGTACCTCCTCCTTGCCACAATTTCTTATGTAGAGGAGACCCTCCTGTGTAAGGAACTGTGGGTGATACCCCACCTGGGATATGACCTTTGAGAAGAGGGTGTCGTCCCAGTATCCTGTACAGATAGTGTTCAAGAAATCAGGTGCAGTCCCATATGAGATGGGTGGGGCCCTGGAGGCCTCACCAGATTCGAGAATCGATGGATCCTCCTCTGCACTAGTGCAAGGAGTGTCCTCGACTCTCCTTTCTGCAGCTGAAGCCATTTCTTGGGCTTCTACCAGGCAGTTCTCCTGCTTTTCCTTCAGACGTGAGCTCTGTTGTGATACTTCACTGATGGCAGCAAGCTTCAGCTCTTGCCATTGGTTGAGGGGAAGATCATCCCCCTCTGGATCTAACCAGGTGTCAGCACTTGCTCAGTCCAGTTCTTCATTGAAGGCCATATTGCCCCCTTCACTCTCATAGTAGCGAGACAGGCAGTCTGCTATGAGGTTCTCAGAACCCTTCACATAGACAATGGTAGCATCAAATCACAACAGATAGTCAAGCTGTCAGACTTGTCTACCAGACAGCTTATGCTGCATTTTGAGATAGCTGAGTGCCTCATGATCAGTTACAATTGTGAATTTGAAGCCAAGGAGTTTGTCCTCCCATTTGAGGAGTCTCTCAATGATTGCAAGTGTTTCCCACTTAAAATTTCAATAGTTTTGCTGAGCATCGCTCAGCTTCTTCAACATGAAGCTGGCAGGCCTGCATGTCTTCCAATCAGGCCCTTGCCCATATAGTGTGCCCACCCTGTATAGGGAGGCATCACACACGAGCCATATAGGCTTATCCTTCCTTGGGTCGATTAGCCTGAGGATAGGGAATTTACACACCAGATCTTTGATGATCTAGAAACATTGGTCATATATTTCCCTCCACTGGAGTCCATTCTGTTGAATCCCAGTCAATGGCATAGTATACGCCAATACATCTGGCATGAACTGTGCCAGGTACTCTACCAGCCCAACAAACCGTTGGATCTCGTTCAACGAATGAGGGGTTCTCCAGTTTCGGATGTGGGACATCTTGTCCTTATTGGCATATACACCCTTCTGGTCAATTAAATGACTGAGGCAATCCAGCCTCTCAGCATATAGGTCACACTTCTCCTCTTTGAGGTAGAAGTCAGCCTTCGCCAGTGTCTCAAACACAATTTGGAGGTGCTGTTCATGGTTCTCCAATGTGTCACTATAGACAAATATATCGTCCAGATAGACATATATGAAATGTCCAATGTGATCTCAGAAGATCACTGTCATTAGATATTGAAATGTCATGGGGGCATTGTAGTCCCCCTGTTGCATGATCTGGCTGATGAAGGTCCCATATATGGTGAAGAAGGCTGTCTTCCGGATGTCCTCTGGCTCCACCCGGACCTGTTCATATGTGTTGGACAGGTCAATCTTTGAGCGATATTTTGCTCGGGCCACATCCATTCAGATCTGGTCCTGATCTGGGAAGGGTGTCACATCCTTCACCATGTTATCATTCCTCTTGCGGTAGTCTATGACTGTTCACAATTTTCCATTTTTCTTTGGGATGCATAGCATCAGAGTGGCCTGTGGGACACTTTTCATTACCCACCAGCCCACAGTGGTGTAAAGTCGGATTTTATCTGACAGTTGCTGCTTTAGGGTGTCTGTGCAGCACAAAAGGTGATAAGCATATTGCTTACTTTCATCAATGAGCAGGATTTGGTGGTTCACCTCCCACAGTGGGGGGAGCGCTTGTTTCACTCCTCCCAGTCGACTTTTATATTTCTGGAACCATTTGTTCCATAGGTGGGGTATATCCTCCTCACATAATCTCATGACTGTGAGCTGCAGTCATTTTTTGTTCATGTTTTTTAATTTTGTAGTTTTCATACTACTCTCCCTCCCCTCCTTTGAGCCCTTATGAGGTGTGAACACCGTCATAGGGCATGAAAGTCAGTGGGAGGTCAGGGTGGTGCTGGGGTGACAGGTTCCCCTAGCACCAAACGAGAATTCATCTAGAAGGGGGACAGTAGTGCCCCCCACAATCCATGAGTTAGTGTTATGATGGAGTTGAAACACTGAAGCTGAGTTTTCTAAAGGCTTGCCGTAAAGCCTCACAAGATGGAAAGAGCAGAGGAGAGCATTTATTATCCAAGGTTTTAACCCAAAGAATAAGTGGCCAAAGCTGGGGATACCAGCTGAGGATACACCCTTTATATATTGTGAGCAGTTGCACACAGACCAAGCGGTGCAACAGATAAGGTGTGAACAGTATCTACATATGGTAAGTGATGTCCCACGGGTGTGGGAGAGTTCTGTGATATGGAAGCATGGTGACAGTAATTAAAAGAGTGAAGTGTCCTCGTGTTATGATGTCATATGATGTCATGGTCTAGGCTGTGTCATGTGATCTGGTCACATGACTGGTGAAAGGGTGAAGAGAAAGTAAAAAATAATTAGGTCAGCATATATGGTATAACACTACCCCCCTCCTAGGACTCATATTCCAGGCCAGTCTAAATGGGGGCACCACCAGGAGGACCATAATTGGAGAAGAGGGAGTTGAAGGTGGCTAGGGAAAGGCCACGAAGCAGGCATAGTGCGGAGGGGTTGGAATGATGGAAAGAATTGATGGTGTCAGGGGCATTCTGCAAGTTAATAGCAGGTTCCCATGTGTCGTCTGTGTCTACGTATCCTTTCCAGTGAACACAGTACTCCAACTTTCCTCGGTGGAGGTGTGAGCCCATGATGTGATTGACCTTGTACTCCTCATGGCCATCTTTGTTTATCTCAACTGCATCAGGGTGGGAGATTGCCTGCCTGTCAAGGGGGGCACGATATGGCTTGACCTGGGAGGTGTTAACAACTGGGTGGAAGTGTGCATTCTTCAGGAGACACAGTTCAACTGCATTGGGCATTGACTGAATCACATCATAAGGTCCAATCCAGCATTGGGTGAGCTTTTTGGCGACATATGGTAACTTCAAGTTTTCTGTGCTAAGCCAAACCTTATCTCCAATCTGGTATGGAGTGGGATCTTCTTTGTCTGTCTGCTTGACCATCTTCTGACAGGAAGCTTCCAAAGCTTCTTGGACTTCTGTGTGGGACTTGCCAGCAAAATGTGCAAAGGTACCAGCCAGGGATGAGAATGATCCTTCAAATCCAAGGCAAGGGAAGTAATTCCATATGATCTTGAACAGGATCAACCTGTGAGAGGAAGATAAGGAGGAATTATGATGGAATTGGGTAATCTTGATCCAATCGGCCCAATCCTCCTATCTCTTCACAACATAAATGCAGAGATATTATATCATTTCCTGGTTGATATGTTCTGTTTGTCCATCCATTTGCAGATGATAAGCAGTGAAGATCTTCTGGGAGATCCCAAGAAGGTTATACAACTCGGTTGTGAACTCAGAGACGAACTGCGGACCCTGGTCTGATACAATGATGGAGGAGAGGCCATGTATGCACCATATGGTGTCCCTAAATATTTTAGCAAGATCCATCAAGGATGTTGCCTTTTTACATGGTTCATAAATAACTTCTTTACTAAATCAATCAACGATAACACAAATTGTGTCAAAGCCTCAGCTTTTTGGAAGCCCAGTGATGAAATCTACTGATAAGTCTTCCCAGGGTTGTTTGGACACAGGAAGGGGTTGGATCAACTGCTTTGGTGCTGTTTGCGATCCCTTCATGAGGGCACACATGTAGCAGTGATTTACATAATTGGTGACGTCTTTATACATTCCTGGCCAGGAGAATGTGCGTCATCCTATCATAAGTGTGGTACATGCCTGCATATCGGATCATCGTGAGATAATTTAAGGAGATCTAGACAAAGTGATTCTGGGACATAAATGTGGTCAGAATCTTCATTAACAAATAGGGAAGAAACAGTATCATAGGTGAAGTGATTTATTTTTTCATTTTGTATTTTTTCTGATTCTTTTCATAGATTAATATGAAATGGTGATTCTAAAGTAACTCCCAATATAAATAGCTTTTCAGGTAGCATGATAATGTCCTTATTGAGGTCCATCACAGCATTGCCATGATCTGGATGACAGGAAAGTGCATTGGCTCGGTTTGTAGATCCAGGCTGGTAAATGAATGTGAGATTGAATTCTTGAAGAAGCACATGCCAGCATGCTTGTTGGCCAGATAATGTTTGCAGCTTCTTCCAGTATTCCAAATTTCTGTGATTGGTCCAGACTTTGAACATGTCTCTTCTGATCAGATAATGGTGCCATTCTTCCAGGGCATGAATAACCACAAGCAGTTCTTTGTTGTAAATAGGGTTCTTCACACTCTTGCCAGAGAACAGCTCCTGTTGCAATATCCAAGGCATCAGTTTCTAACCTCATGCCTCATGCTGAGTCTGGATATGTGAGGAGCAGAGCTTTGGTGAATTTCTTTTTGAGGGCTTCAAAGGCCCATTTTTCTTCTTGACCCCACCAGAAGGGGGTATCCTTCTTTGTTAGGTCATTTAATGGCCTGGCAATGTCAGCGAATCCAGCAATGAACTTCTGGTAATAGTTACATAGGCCAAGGAAGGCCTGTACTTGCTTCAAGCAAGTTGGTTCAGGCCAATCAGTGATGGCTTGGGTTTTCTTGCTTTGCATTTTGACGCTGTGTTTCAAAATGTTCATGCTGAGGAATTCTACTTTATCGGCACTGAAGGAGCATTTTTCTGGTTTGATGAATAAGTTATTTTCATGGAGTTGTTGGAGGACTTCTTTGACAAGGGCTTCATGTTGTTCTTTGATTTTGCCCTTTGTGAAGATCATCATATCATCCATATAAATAATTAGGAAGGTGTATTGGTCAGCAAAATGTCGTTCATCATGTTCTGAAACATAGGCAGAGAGTTAGTAAGCCCAAAATACATCACTGTCAGCTTGTAAGCCCCAATCAGCATTAATGCCACCATCCATTTGTTACCCTTCTTGATGTGAACATTGTTGTATCCCCAGCACAGGTCCATTGTGGTGAACATGTTGGCACCCTTGAGCTGATCCAATAGCTATGATACAAGGGGGAGAGGGTAAGCATTTTTGATGGTGCCCTCATTTACATAACAATAGTCTATGACAAGCCATTTCTTTCTGTCCTTTTTCAGGATGAAGAAAACCAGTGAGGTTTGAGGGGACTTCAATGGACAGAGATATCCTTTTTTAACCTCCTTTTTGATGAAGCCACGGACTTCTTCTTCCAGTTTGGTGTCAGAAAGGGGAATCACTCGGCCCTTCTTTAGCATGAAATCTGGTTTTAGATCTATGGCATGATCCCACAGCTTGCACAGGGGTAAGCATTAGATTCCTGTTCAGAGAATATGTCAAGGAAGTCATGATAGACTTCAGGAACCTTCTCCTTGAGTCCAGGCTCAATACTGGGAATAAGTGCCTGTGCGTATGCATTGCATTCATTGGTGCACTGGGTGAATTCTAGTTTCTTATCAACCCAGTCAATCTCAGGGTTGTGGCATGAGAGCCAGTCATATCCTATAATCATTGGGTGAGTTCCCAGCCCAATCATGAACACATGTATCTTCTCGTGATGGCCATTGATTGAGGCCATGAGTTCAGCTTTATGCGAGATCTTTCCAAGAGATCCGACTTGGCCATCAGCATTGTACACATTGATTTCCTCATCAAGAGGGATGAGATCAATCTTGTGCTTGGCACACCATTTTCAGTCAATGAATGTATTGACTGCTCCAGAATTGAGCAGGGCAGGTATCGTTATTTGTTTTTCTTCCTTTTTGGATTGGTATCATACATCGACGGAGATGGAGAACTCTTTGGGATTCTTCAGAGTATTTTCTGTAGGGATTTTGTTAATAAATACCAATGGGAACACTGTTTTCTTAAATAGGGAATTAAGCACACTGTTTTAAGTCTGGTGCTGAGCTCTTTTGAGACCCCCTGGCAGACGGTGGAGAATTCTTTAAATTAATGAGAACCTGACTAATCATACAGATAGGAAAATCCTCATTGGTGCACTCAGAAAGCTCGGCTATAGGCTCAGTGCTAGTATGGGGCTAATCAGTTCACCCTTGAGCATAGTCAATGAGTTATCTATGCCTACTGCTTTCCTACCGGCATGCCCAAGGATGT
This sequence comes from Pulveroboletus cf. viridisquamosus, assembly GCA_038090515.1. Lineage (NCBI taxonomy): Eukaryota > Fungi > Basidiomycota > Agaricomycetes > Boletales > Boletaceae > Pulveroboletus > Pulveroboletus cf. viridisquamosus. The sequence continues at coordinate 5,342 of JBBPMX010000327.1, read as the reverse complement.
CCGTAGGCTTTACAGGGGTAGTACTACAATTGGCCAAATCCATCGGCTTGAGACCAGATCTAACTAAAGTGTCACTATCATCCCTAACTGAGGGGTCCAAATGCATGGTAACTATTTTTTTGATGTTTAAGAGGTTTTCTAGTTTTTTGTTTTGTTTTTCGGCTTTTAGTCTTGCAGTGAATAAACTATCGCCAACCGGTACCCTACTCCCAGTCAGCAGCTTCCTTTTAAAGCCTCAGATGCTTTTGTCTTGGCTTCTGTTTCAAAGACATTGGCCCAGTATGCTTGGGCTTCATCAGACATATATTCTTGTTGGCTTGTTGTAGCTGACTGGATGGCCGTTTATGCTTGAGGTGCAGGAGGTTGATTGGCTGGTGGGTCCTCCACCCATGCTTCTGTATAATACCCGTCAGTGCCAGGTATCCAAACTTGCTAGAGGCTCTGGGGCTTTGGCTGAGCCCTTCCTTATTGCAGGCCTCTCGGCTTCCGTGGTTTCTGGCAGAATCTTTGTATGTGGCCTGCCTCACCACAGTTGTAACATGTAATGTTCAGGTTTTGCAGCTGTCCTATAATAGCATCAATTTGCATGGGCACACCACACCTGGGTTGGTTTCCATATTGTGTGAACCACTAGTTAAGCAGTGAACTGTTGGGTTAGGTGTATTGTCAAGGCCCCCACTGCCTCTGTGGTTGAAATCCGTGCTTTACAGCAGCGAACTTGAAAGATTGGCCAACCTTGCGGTAAGCCTTGATAAGGTCATAGATATTATCCTCAACCATCATGTGAAGGTGGACTTGCATGTATACGTGAGTGTCCACAGCTCACTTGAGAATTTCAGCCCCATGGCCATTTTCAATTTGAGATTCTCGGAAGAGAACCTCAAACTTTTGAAGGAACGTATCTATAGCAGCTACATTCTGCTTTAAGGTCATCAGGGCCTTGAAGGATTCATGGGTGAGGATGTTTATCTGGAAGTGATTCTTGATTGTCTTGATGAGCTCAGGCCATTGAGGCCAGGCATTATCACCATGGGGATATCCAAGGGACTTGCCATCCTGTCCAAGGACTTCCTTCTCCTCTTCCTTGACATACTCCTCAAGTTGGAGCCTTGCAAAGGACATGGCAGCTCCTTCTAGTCATGATAAGACTGCCACAACATGGAGTTTACATGAGTCCCATTTTTGGAGGGACACCCAGACTTTGATTCCAGTTAGCCAGTTCTGGAAGGTCTCATGGTCATCATCCCATTTTCCCGGATTAGCAACCTTCTTGGCTATGGTGGCAGGGGAGTTGGTCTTTTCTCATAGAAGGGCTTGGAGGAGCGCCTTCAACTTGTCATTGGAGAGAGATGATGAGGACATCTCGGGGCAGGATTCAGGTTCTCGGGTATGGCAGGGTGAGGTTCTTGGGATAGAGGTTGAGCTGGGAGCCAGTTGCAGTGCTGGCTGTTCTAATTCAGGAAGGGTGAAGTAAAGCCCTTCGAAACTTGGAGATCCAGGTGCAGACAGTTTGTCAGTGCTTACTGCCTCGTATCTTTCAATGAGACTCTGGGCACACTTGCAGGGGTGAGGGTTGGAATAACATGCGAGGAAGGGATTTGTGGCAGTTGGTCTTCTTCAACAGTTTGCTTTGATGGGTGAAGAGCCTGTAAAGGTAGACACTCAATAACAAGTGGTGTAATATGTGTATCATGCACTGACGACGGACATCACAGGTATTCTGCAAACCTGGGTACCTCAAACCACAGAGATACCACCCTAGTGCACTATGGGCAAGCAGCAACTTTATCCTTATTTGTAATGGTGGACAACCATATGAATATCTGTTCGGGTGATATGCCCTGGCCCTTCACACGGTGCCACTATGCTCGTCCCTTATGCCTGGGCCCAGCAACCACACATGTGGATTTGCTTTCTTACTTGATTCTTCTGAGGTGGATAAAGACTCACACGCTCTCGTTACTCTGTAAAGCTTGAGCCCTGAATGTCAGGTAAGTCATATACTTGGGTTATAGTATGAAGCTTTGGCCAAGTGTTATGATAGAGTTGAAACACCAAAGCTGAGTCTTCTAAAGGCTTGCCATAAAGCCTCACAAGATGGAAAGAGCAGAGGAGAGCACTTATTATCCAAGGTTTTAACCCAAGGAACAAGTGGCCAAAGCTGGGGATACCAGCTGAGGATGCACCCTTTATATATTGTGAGTAGTTGCACACAGACCAAGCGGTGCTACAGATAAGGTGTGAACAGTATCTACATATGGTAAGTGATGTCCCACGGGTGTGGGAGAGTTCTGTGATATGGAAGCATGGTGATGGTAATTAAAAGAGTGAGGTGACCTCGTGTTATGATGTCATATGATGTCATGGTCTAGGCTGTGTCATGTGATCTGGTCATGTGACTGGTGAAAGGGTGAAGAGAAAGTAAAAAATAATTAGGTCAGCATATATGGTATAATAGTTAGATGTGAAGTTGACAATGGCACAGTGTTGTCATAGGAAGGGTATCTCTAGAATACAATCGTAGTGATCAATATTGGCTACATCAAAATACGTGTGGGCAGTAAATTTGCCAATGACAACAGAAGAATGACCCCCATGGGTGATCTTTGAGTGGCTGCCTATGCAGCCCAGTTGCAGCATGAGCTGTTGTGCGAGGGGGTATACCTCCATCCAGGTGACCTTCACAAATGTGAGGCTCACAAAATTGCCAATACTACCAGTATCAATCATTGTGTAGGCTGGACACCCATTGATGGTGATCCAGGCCATTGCACACATGCACAGTGCCAGTGTGATCACTGGTCAAATACCAGGGTTATCCCCAGGCCCCATCTGTGTATGCATTGCATACCTGAAGGAGTGGGGGTTAACTTCCCCCATCGCACTCTGGCATGCTACATCAAGTGTGGCCAGCCACACCTGCATGAGATCAGGTGGTCCATCCCGTGGGATAACCATTGACCCATGTGCAGTCTCAACCACTAGGTCATCCGGGTACATTTTGATCCAGAGTGGGGATCACTCTATGAGCTCCTCTACAATTATATTGTATGATGTGGCAACCTCTCGCCTGGTAAATGAGGCACATGGGCATGCCCATACTACCTCAGATCTGAGGTTCCAAGCAAGGAACACTCAGTATCCCTCAAAAATGCAAATCTGTTTTGCAAGTTCAGCTATCACTGCACAGACATGGCTGATATCAAGGCTGTGTCCTGTCATTTGTACACGATTGCACTCGTCCCAGCCCCAGTCATATTCCCATCGAGCATGCTCTGACAGGTATGACTGGGCTGTGCTCAGTGAAGGATCTCCCTCATTGATATTAGCCATGATATGGGCAATACATCACTGACATTTGAGGCAGTCACTGCCCTCATGGATCACCACCCCATATATCAGAGACCATGTCCATCTTGGCCAGGGGTCCTCATCCCCTTGTAGCCCAAGGCCTGAAGGGGGTGAATCCCCATTAGTGATCTCCATCGCTGTGCACTACACAGACTGGTCATCATCTAGTGGGTTGTGCATGGCACCCAAGTAGGCAATGGGTTCGTCATCTTCTTGGATGTCTGAGCACTCTGAATACAGCTCAAAGTAGTCATCAACCACTCAGCCTTCATCAGCAGGGTCATCATTGACCCCCTCAGTAGCCTCTGCTACATGTTCAGGGTTGACAGGGACCGCTATCTCATCGTTAAGTGCAATATCAACATTGTTGGTCAGGGGTTCATCCCCCTCATCCTCTTGTACATCTACAGTGTACAGTCGCAGTTTTCCTGCTAGTGGTAGGTCTCTCTGTGGTTGATTGCACTGGTTGGCCATATGGCCTTCCTTACCATAATGGAAGCAGGTGATACCCTGCATTTTCCCCTTATCCGGTGGTTGATACTGTCCTTTCATCTGGGTTGTCAAACCCTTTGACTGGGGAGCACCCACTCCTGCCTTGCCTGGACTTACAGTCTTGGGCGAGTTAGCTGTCCTTTGACAGAACAGTGTGTTACCGCAATGCATGAATTTGTGTGTATCACCCAAGGTCCTATTGACCCTCTTTCCCTGTGGGTACAAACCACTTTGTTCTTGGGAGGTTTTTCCCCCAGAGCCAAAGTGGCTTGTTCTCATATGCAGGCTGATAGCCTTCTGGGCTGTTTCCATCCACCAGACCTCCTCAAGGATCTCCTCAATGCTAGAGTGCTCAGCAGATATATTGCGAACCTCGAAGATACTACAGATAATCATATGGGGCAACCCACAGAGGAACTTCCTCCTGAATGAATAATCATCTGGGGGCTATACCATCTGGTATGCACAATGCCTGAGGTCATTGTAAAAGGCAAGGGCCCCCTTCTCAGGGAAAAACCTCATGCAGTCGTACTGGTCTGCTGTGTTCTGAGCTGAGGCTTTGTGCATGAAGCGCTTGAATAGTCTGGTGATTAGGTCCTCGAAGGACCAGAACCAGATTGTCCAATCCAGTGATTTGACCTCCTGGTTGTACCACTGGGAGGCTAGGTCCTCCAAGTACAACCCTGTGTGCAGGGCATGATCTTTATCATGATCTAGTCCAGTGACCTTGAACATACAGAAGTATTTCAACAACTGGCTCAGCCAGTCATTGAACTTCTCAAGGTCATCCTGACCTCTATACTTTCCTGATTTGGGCAGATTCATTGCCTTCACCTCAGGCCCTACTGGGCCAGTTGGTTGTCCGACTTGTTCCCATATATGCTGTGCATATCGCTACTGCATGTAATCCATGTAGCATGTGTTACCAGGGGTGAATCTCCTGAGATAATTTCGATAATGATGTCATCTGGCGGGTTCACCTCTGCCACTTCTCATATTAGATTGGCCATCAGATTGGCCATCAGATTGACTACTGCCATCCAGATCCCCTGGATCATCCGGGTCATCCAGAGGTCCCCCATCAAGGGCTCCTCCCAGTAGAGGGTCCTCTTCCTCTGCATCACATCGCCTATGAGGTTGTCCCTCCTGGCGTGGGGTAGGTTGTCAGCCCTCATTGGCATCATGATTACGGTCTCCCTGAATAGGTCCATTACCAGATGGTTGGCCATCCCCTGCAGCATTATTCGCTGCTATGGCATGGTCTCGTGCCATTTGATGCAGGAGGGCTCTTTTCCTCTGTCCTGGGGTGCTGTATAAATGGCACATAATGTCAGAATCCCAACCCAAGAGATATGCTGGTTGATTTGGCATATTAGGGGTGAGGCCCCATTCTGTCGTCATGTGACTGGCGGGGGCACTTTGGCTACAGGACATTGCTGTCCCTTGCCCCCCTGGGCCACCTGCCTCACTATGGGACAATAGGTCCATCTTGATGGGCA
>JBBPMX010000326.1:0-15424 GCA_038090515.1 Pulveroboletus cf. viridisquamosus | reverse complement strand
CCTTACATCATGTGACCTCCATGAGGCCGATCACATGACCAGTCACGTGATACGTCCAGACTCTCGATGTCATCCTGACATCATTGCCTCTAGGGTTACACGTTGACAACCCTTAGATTACCCTAACCCTTATCTCCATTGGATCTCCATGGCAATCCTGCCACCTCCTAGATCTCCCGATCCGATCTAATCTCCTCCTCATGTATCACCTTATTTATCTAGATTCCAGCTCCGTGGATCTCAGATCCAGATCTCAGAGTTTGCCTCATGGCAGCCTTATGCTCTTCATCTCCATCCACACCCACAGTCATTACCATCTTTCCCTATGTAGCATAGCCTTATCTATTAGTTACCATGTATAGTAGTGTACTGCTTGGTCTGTGCACAGGCCTGTATAATATATAAGGTGGTGGTCCCAGCTGGCTAAATCCCAGCTTTGACCACTTGTCTAGTTCACCCTTCGTAGGCCCCTGGGACTTGGGTTAAAACCTTGTCTGCTAAGGGTTCTCCTCCGATCGGCTATGCTGGCACTTGTAGCTCCCCTGCCAGGGTTACAGGCATTTTCTCTTTGCCGGCTAGCCTCATTATCGGCTGTAGGTTTGGTTGTTTCTTCTGGCTGAAGGGTCTTCCCATTCCCTTCGATGGCTGCTTGATGCAGTCATAACAGCGCAGGCCTTGCCAATATATAAGGCAGTGGTCCCAGCTGGCTAAACCCCAGCTTTGACCACTTGTCTAGTTTACCCTTCATAGGCCCCTGGGACTTGGGTTAAAACCTCGTCTGCTAAGGGTTCTCCTCTGATCGGCTACACTGGCACTTGTAGCTCCCCTGCCAGGGTTACAGGCTTTCTCTCCTTGCCGGCTAGCCTCATTATCAGCTGTAAATTTGGTTTTCTTCCAGCTGAAGGGTTTCCTGTTCCCTTCCAATGGTTTCTCGACGAAACCATAACAATCATACCTCTGAATACATCTTTTCACACCTCCATCTTTCATTCCTAAGTCTGAGGCTAGTTGCCTAGGTCCTCACTTGCTTGAGCTTGTTTCTGCTGGCCCCCTCCCTTGGGTTGAGTTTATACTCACACCCCTTTCTTTTATCTGGTCCTTACCCACTCTGGATAGGATCTGTGTTTTACAATGATAAAGATCCTGTACATTATCATAAAGAGTGCTTAATGCTGGATTTGGGAGGAAGTTGGCAGAATAATGGGCATTGTTGAAGAGGGTTCTGAATATTTCATAAACTACTGTAACCTAACCTATCCATGTTGGTTTCCTATTGATCCTGAGACCTGCAATTGATCAACATGTTCCACTTGGAATCTTATATCTAGTTATGGTATATATATTCCCCAACAATCTTGTATTATCATTGTTATGAATTGCTTAATGACTGTCGCACTGACTTCAGCTTCACAGACTATTACAAGCCTAGCGAGGAGTAGAGTGAAGGAAAGGGCTCAAGCTCACACTATTATCTGGAGACAACCGGTGGTCAAAGCTAGGGATGCCAGCTGGGACACCTGGGTTTATATAGCACAGAGGAATGCACATGGACCATAGGGTCCATGGGATGACTACTATATATAGCTAGACTACTGTACATGATCATGAGAGAGTTCCCACCAGGATTAGCAGGGTGTGCCAGCCATGAGGCATGACATCATATGATGTCATGGTCTGGGCCCAGTCATATCACCAGTCACATGATGAAGAAAAGAAGGGGGCTGAAGGTAGTTCATAACATTGCTATGACTCAAGTTCCAGATGAGTTGTTGCAAATGAAGTACCAGCTTCAGGACCATAGGTAGCAAACAGGCAATTCATTTCTGTCAAGGAAAGACCACAGAGGGGGTGAGGGGCTGATGGAGATGTGTGATGGAAGGCATCTACCACATCACATGCATTGTCCAGATGGGAAGCCAGTTCCCATGTGTCGTTGGTGTTCTTGTAGCCCTTCCAGCGAACCCTATATTCCAGTTTTCCCCATTTCAAGCAGGAGGCAACAACTGCCTCAACCTCATATTTGGGGTGACCTTCTTCCAAGACCTCGATTGCATCTGGGCAAGAAATCAGCTGACCCAGCAGTGGGGATCAGTAAGGTTTCACCTTTGATACGTTCACCACAGGGTAAATCTTGAAAGAGATGGGGAGGCACAGTTCTACTGCATTAGGGAGGGTTCAGATGATCTTATAGGGACCAAGCCAATGCTGCAATAATTTATGGGCAGTATATGGCAACTTCAAGTTGTCCATACTGAGCCATACCTGATCACTAGGCATGTATTTGGGGGCATTGGACTAGGAAGATGCCTGATTATGTGTCATCTATGTTCTAGCACTTCCCAAACTTTATGGTGTGCACATCTAGTGTTGGCATGGAAACTTCTAGCTAAAATATCCAAGGAACCTTCAAAACCCATCCAGGGGAAGTAGTTCCAAGTGATGGCAAACAGGGTTGAACCAGTTGAAGATGTCAGGGAATTGTTGTGATGGAACTGTGCAAGTTTGATAAATTCCAGCCATTGGTCCTGTCTCTTGGCCATGTATGCACATAGATATTGTTCCATTTCCTGGTTGATTCTTTCTGTTTGACTGTCCATCTGGGAATGGTATGCCATGGAAAGTTTTTGTTTGATACCCAGTAATTTACATAATTCGGTCATGAAGGAGGACACAAATTGGGGGCTCCGATCTGATACTATCATACAGGGAATACCATGCTGTGACCATACATGATCACAGAATATCTTAGCTAAGTCCAAGGAAGAAACGGTCTTTGAACAAGGTATGTAAATGACTTCTTTTGAAAAACAATCAACAATGATGCAAACAGAGTTGATTTTGTCGACTTCTGGTAATCTGGTTATGAAGTCTATGGAAATATCCTCCCATGGATGACCAGCTGTTGGGAGAGGTAGAATTTTTCCTGCTGGTGCTTTAGATGAACCCTTCATGAGGGCACACATGTAGCAGTGGTTTATGTATGTATAAATGTCCTTTTGCATCTGAGACCAAATAAAAAAATGATTTATCATGTGGTAGGTATGTGCCTGTCCATTGTGACCCCCCAGGGGATCATCATGACATGTTTTAAGAATCTTGGCATGGACTGAAGGTGGAATGTAAATCCAGCTGGTGAAATTGTGGAGGTATACCTCCTAAGAGGTATCATACATATAATTAAAAACATCATTTATTTTTTGTAGGAGTGGTAACTCCAATGTAACATTTTTATAAATAATTCTGCAGGTAACACTGTGACATCCTTATTAAGATTCTTGACCACATCACCATGGTTGGGTCAGCAGGAGAGGAGATTGGCACAGTTGAGGGATCCAGGGTGGTATACAAATTCAAGGTTGAACTCCTGGAGCAGGGTGTGCCACCGTGTTTGTTGCCCTGAAAGGGTTTGTGGCTTCTTCCAATATTCCAGATTTTTGTGATCTGTCCAGACCTCGAATTGTTCTCTCCCAATTAAATAGTGTTGCCATTCCTCTAGAGTGCATATGACTGCCATCAGTTCTTTGTCATAGATGGGGTAGTTGTGCTCTGCTGCATCAAAGGAATGGGATAAGAAGGTGCAAGGATGCCATTGCCCATCTTCACATTCCTGCCAGAGGATTGCTCCAGTTGCAATGTCGGATGTGTCCATTTCTATGTGCATTTGCTGTGAGCTATCTGGATAGATGAGGAGAGATACTTCCATGAACTTTTTCTTCAGTGTGAGGAAGGCTGCATGTTCTTTTTCACCCCACTGGAAGGGGGTATCTTTTTTAGTTAAGTCGTTCAGGGGTGTGTGATTTCTGCAAACTGGTCAATAAACTTTTGATAATAATTACATAATCCCAAGAATGCCTGGACCTGCTTGAGGTATGTGGGCTCTGGCCAGTTGGCAATTGCTTGTGTTTTCTTTTCTTGCATTTCCACGCCATCCTTAGATATGTTCATTCTGAGGAACTCAACCTTATCTCTGGAAAACGTGCATTTTTCTGGCTTGATATATAAATCATTCTCACAGAGACATTGGAGGGCTTCATGAACTAGCACTTCATGTTCTTCTTTAGTTTTCTTTTTTGTGAATATCATCATATCATCCATATAAATAATGAGAAAAGCATATTGGTCTGAGAAGATATCATTTATCATGTTCTGGAAGGTGGGGGGCAAGTTAGTGAGTCTGAAGTACATGACAGTTGGCTTATATGCCCTGATTGGCATTACAAATGCTACCTTCCATTTGTCACCTTCTTTGATCCAGACATTATTGTATCCCCAGTGTAGATCCATTGCTATGAACATATCCACACCCTTCAGATGGTCAATAAGCTGTGAGATTAGCAGTAGGGGATACGCGTTTTTAATGGTTCCTTTGTTTAAATATCTGTAATCCATAACAAGATGTTTTTTACCATCCTTCTTCAGGATGAAGAATACCAGGGACATTTGTGGAGACTTGCTCGGTTGGAGGTAGCCCTTCTTGACTTCCTTGTTGATGAAAGTCCGTACTTCTTCCAACTCCATGTCAGATAGATGAATAACTCTCCCCTTCCTTGGAATGAAGTTGGGCTTGAGATCAATGGCATGATCCCAGTGCTTCCACAAGGGCATGTGATTGGATTCCTGTCCTGAAAAAATGTCAAGAAAATCATGATAAGCAGCTGGTACTTTTTCAGCAACTCCCTCCTCTATTGCATGGAGGTGGAAGCCGAAGTATCCATCCTGCTGAGACTTGTAATTGTCACAGTTTTTGGTGCAGCGGGTGAATTCAATCTTCTTTTTGATCCAGTCGATGGTTGGGTTGTGGTGGGTGAGCCAGTTGTAGCCGATGATCATTTGGTTCAAGCCAAGCTTGATGATGAAGGCATTGATTTTCTCGTGATGGTTCTGCAATGCTGCGACCAGTTCTACATGGTAAGTAACTTTTCCAGCCTTTCCTGGAGTACTGTTGGCATTAAATACTTGAATCTGCTGTACAAGGGGAATGATATTGATGTTATTTTTGGTGCACCACTTGTGGTTGATGAAGGTATTAACAGTGCTGCTATTGATTAGTGCTTTTATGTTATCATCTTTTTGTGTGTTACCCGTGGAGAAGAGGATGGCAATGTCCACCATGAATTTTCCGCCACTGATCATTTCTTGTGTAGGGATTTTGTTAAGGTTAAGGTCAGCACAATTATTCTTAAAAAGGGAATTAAGTATGCTATGTTTATAGTCTGGTGCCAAGCTCCGAAGAGACCCCCCTACAGACATATCAGAATCTATTAAAGATTTCAGCACCTCAGTGATCATTCTAACTGGGAAATCTCTGTTGGTGCACTCCAAGAGTTTGGCTACAGGCTCAGTGCCAGCTATAGGGATCTCTCCCTTAAGCACAGTCAATAAGTCATCTATGCCTACCACTCTCATACCAGCATGCCTGGAGTCTGGTCTACTTACTGGTACATGATTACATAATGCTGTGCCCATTGGCTCGAAACCAGATTGTACATAACTTTCAATGGTATCACCACAGTCCAAATGTGAGGTAACTATTTTTTTGATGTTTTCTAATTTTATTCTTTTCTTTTCTTTTGTCCAGCTTGCTAGGTGACACCCTACTGTCAGCTAGCTGCTTCCTTTTAAAGCCTTGGATGCTTTAGTCCTGGCTTCCATTTTGAAGACATCAGCCCAGTAGGCTTGAGCTTCATCCAACATATAGTCCTGTCGGGAGGATGTCACTGTGTGGGCCTTGGTTTCAGGCAGGGTTTTAGAGATGACCACCCACATCTCAGTATAGTACCTGTCTTTATTGGGTACCCAAACTTGGCACATATTTTGAACTGGTGCTCAGTTTCTATCCTGTGCCAGGTTATAGGGTTCTTTTGGGAGCCAGCAGTCCCATCAAATGTGGCCTGTTTTGCCACAATTAAAGCAGGTGCAAGTGTCTGGGGGTCTCTGCACTGCCCTAATCTCCATGGGAGCTCCCCTTCCAGGTTGTATCCCATATTGTGTGAACCACTGGTTAGGCAGTGGTCCTTTGGGCAAGTTGTAGTGTTGCACTCCACCAAAGCGCCTTGGTTGGAATCTGCATTTGATTTCCATAGATTCAAATGAGTGACCAACTTTTCAGTAAGCATCGATTAGCTCAAAGATGTTATTCTCCATGTGCATGTGGAGGTAGACCTGCATGTATATGCGAGCATCCACTGCTTGCTTAAGGATTTTGATTCCATGTCCATTCTTCACTTCAGCCTCCTTAAAAAGGACTTCAAATTTTTGGAGAAATTCGTCAATGAGACGACCTTGTTGCTTCAGCCATTGCAGCTTCTGCAGAGATTCATGTGTGAGCACATCGATCTGGAAATGGTCCCAGATCTTGCATTGGAGGACCTTCCATTCAGGCCATGCATCATTGCTGCAGGGGTAGCCCAGTTTAGTTCCCACATTGTTTGTTGCCTCTTCTATTTCAGAGTCGCAATACTTCTTGAGTTTTAATCTCATATAGGAGGTGGTATCTCCCTCCATACACGATAGGACCACTATGATCCAGAGTTTGTCTGAGCCCCAGTTTTGGAACAAGACCCAGACCTTAATTTGGGTGATCCACACCTGGAACTTGTCACAGCTGCCATCCCACTTGCCAGGATCAGCAACTTTCTTTGTAATTGTGGAGGGGCTGTCCTCCTTTTCCTTAAGAAGGGCTGTGAGTAGTGCCTTTAACTCATCGTTGCTTTGCATTGACAATGACAACATTTCTTCTTGTGGGAGAGGCTGAGGTTGGCAGTTTTTAAACTTGAGCCAATAAGGGGTTTGCTCAACTTGGGGGAGTGCTTCAAGCAGCCCTTCAAAAGAGAGTGATTTGCAGAGTTGTGAAGGTGCTGGTTCTGGAGAACCAGGCAACGAACCTTCATAAAATGAATTTTTGGGATCCTACAGTCCTTACTCACCAGTATCTTTCAACTGACATCTGGGGATGCTTGCGGTGTGAAGAGATTGGGTGATGGGAAGAGGGGAATGTCCACAGGCAGCTAAATCTTCTTCAACAGCTTGATTCGGACAGTGTGGGTTCTGTCAAAGGGGTAGAGCCTCGATAATGAGAAGTGTTGTACATGTATCGTGCACTGACAGCAGACATCACAGGTATTCTGCAAACCTGGATCTCTCAAACCACAGAGAGATCACCCTAGTGCACTTTGGGCAAGAAACAACTTTATCTGTATTTAATACGCCAGACAAGTGTGTATGCAATCTGTTATGGGTGACATGCCCTGGTCTGTCACATGGAACCACTACATGATGTCCCTTATGCCTGGGCCCAGCAGCCATTATCAATAGTCTTTGTTTCTTTCTTGATCCAGTTTTCTGATGGGGATAGTGCTCACCCAATCTTGTTATTTCACCAACAAGATGGCACATTCTTCCAAGGGCAGTGTAGATAGCTTTGACCAAGTGTTACAAATCACTTAACGACTGTCGCACTGGCCTTGGCTTCACAGACTACTATGAGCCTGGTGAGGAGTAGAGTGAATGGAAGGGCTCAAGCTCACACTATTATCTGGAGACAACAGGTGGTCAAAGCTGGGGATACCAGCTGGGACACCTGGGTTTATATAGCACAGAGGAATGCACACAGACCATAGGGTCCATGGGATGACTACTATACATGGCTAGACTACTGTACACGATCATGAGAGAGTTCCCACCAGGGTTAGTGAAGATTAAAGGGGTGTGCCAGCCATGAGGCATGACATTATATGATGTCATGGTCTGGGCCTGGTCATGTGACCAGTCATGTGACAAAGAAAAGAAGGGGGCTGAAGGTGATTCATAACAATCATGAATAGGCCTCAACCAAGATTAAAAATCAGCCTACTAACTCCCTAGGATCTGTCCTCCTATAGTGCCTTGCTCAAGTGTCTGTAGAGAATGGGAGTGAGGTGGGAGATAGTGGTGTAGCTAGAGACAGACTTGCCTTGCAAAGTCTTGTAAGTCATGAGGCAGATCAGGGAGGTGTTCCACTTGTGAATGATCTTGGAGAACATTATCAAGCACAAGCTAACCGATGCCTGCAAATAATGGGGGTGAGATGGAAAATGTATGTATATTAGAATAACCTATCTTAAAGCTGTAGCATAGATCATGTAATATGTTATCAAAGTGCTCTAGGAGATCTGCTATTAGTATGTATATAACCTTCTCAATACTCAGGCTTGTATGGTGTTAGAGCTCTGTGATTTCTGGAATCTTGGGCACTTGGATGTGCTATGTGAGGTGTCCTCACAGCCTGAGCAGAGGTGTGTATGGGATTGTCTGTCTGTGCAACCCTCTTTGCCTCACCATTTGAAACAAATCCATTGTCCTGTGGAGCAAGCAATAAGTGCCCTATGAAATCATCAGGCAAAAGTTTGGAACTGATTATCCCAGGTGTGCTTTATAATGCACTTGACTACATATGTTATGCTTGATCCTGAAGGGTCAAGTGAAAACTCAACTTAAGATCCAAGAGCAAGGGTCTGGTTAACAGAAGTCACCAGGAGAAAAGGACAAGGGGTTTCCCTAGCAAGGTGGCTAGGTGAGAGACTTCCTGTTGAAGCAGGTGGTTTGAAAACAGTCCCTTGCAATCTGAATGAGATATGGGTAAAGAGCTAAAGTACTCACTCAAGTGTAGAGTGGAGACACATGAAAAGAAAGATAGACAGTTAATTGCCAAGTAGGTCTAAGCTAGGGAACATGTTGTACTACTGGTAGGTTTATGTATATATGTACAATAATGAAGGGAGCTAGGTAATCATATGGAAACCTGAAGAATCAGAAAAAACAATCAGGCTGACTGAGCTTTAAGTCAGTGAATGAATAACAGAAAGAAAGCAAAAAATAAGCATAGAACATGATAGAATGCAAAAAAACAATGGTCACATGATAGGAAAGACTACAAGCAAGCTTAGTGTAAAGAGAACTAAGCAAGGAGAGATAAGTCCAAACAAGAGAAAAAGGATAGACACAAGGATAAATCATAACAGTCACCACTCATGTGCACTCAGATTCATCCAGAAGCAGAGATGCACATTCACTCTGTCATTTCCCTATCCACATTCTTTCATAGAGCAGATTATCCTATGGGTGGCCTCATCTAGTTGGGCCTCATGTCAGCTCATAATCTGGGATCACAGTGTCCTTGGCTTTGGCTGCTGCCATGGGAATGGAAAAGTGTGCTCATCTTGTAGTAGGGCTAGCACTTTGTCATTTACTGAGTGAGAAATTGATTGTTACAATTTGTGATTATGTTTACTCTTTTCTTCCTTGATCAGACTTATCTCTCCTTGCTTAGTTCTTTTTACACTAAGCTCATAGTTCTCCATGTCATGTGATCTTTGTTCTCTCATGTTCTGTGCTTACTCTTCACTCCTTTTCTGCCATTTGCCCACTGACCCAAAGATCAGTCAGCCCATTCTTTCTGATTTTTCAGGTTTCCATATATTACTCAGCTTCCCTTCATTACCATATATAAACACACCAGTAGTACAGCATGACCCCAGCTTAGATCTACTTGGCAATTTAATCATTATTCTCATCTTCTCCTTTTCATGTGTTTTCACTCTACACCTGAGTGAGCACTTTTAGCTCTTTACTTGCATCTCATCCCAATCATAAGGGACTGCCTTTGAATCACCTGTTTCAATGGAAAGTCCCTCACCTAGCCATTTTGCTAATGTGAATCCCTTGTCCTTCACTCTCTGGTGACTCTCATTGACCACACCCTCATCCTTGGGCCTAAGCCAAGTTTCTCCCTCACCCTTCAGGATCAAGCATAACATTAATTGTGCATCCTCCAACCCCTTGTTGGTGAAGTACTACTTTGAGACCCACTATGTATTCCTAGTCAAAGTCCACCAGGTCCTTCTGCTCCTTGTACAATGACACCCATTTCTTCACACCACCCATCAATATGAATGCCTTTGACTTGGTATTGCCTTGTTGATCCAAGTAATCTTGGTACCTAGACACACATGAGTGAATCAAACATCAAAGAGTCATCTGCAAGTACCATCTGGCACACCGCGGCCCTCGACCGTTGCTCGTGTTGCAGTAAAAGACCACCCGTGTCGTCTCCTTGTGTTCCTCGTAAAACTCAGGTAGACGATCATAGAACGTCTGAGCCGGTCGTTGCACGCTGCCGCGGACATGGCCCCCCTGATGGATCGTGTGGGAACTCGGAGCAATGTGAACGACACAGAACACCCACCATGTGATCATCTCCCCTAACGTCAATAACAACAAGATCTTTCTCGCCCCGTTCCGGATTTCTGATCAGATCCGCAACTTCTTCACACTCCAACCGACTCGGAGATGACACCCCAGCCGGGTACGCATCCCACCAGTTCTTGAGTGCAGATTCCGGCACCGAGCTGGCAGAAGCGCCCTCGCTCTTTGCAGCATAGATGTGGCAAGCCTCTGTGTCGGATCGAAGTGTCAATGTTGGTTGGTGCGGGTTCTAGCTTAGACTCAACTGGCCCACTCGTTCAGATCCCCAACGTCGCTTGGCGCGGGCGTCCCACAGCATCCAGTCTGGCCATAGACATTGAGATCACTGTGATTCTCCGTGAATACCACATCTGTGCCAACACGTCAACATCAACGTCGATGACATCGCTCATACAGGCTCACCTTGGAAGCCTGCATCCCGCATCAACCCTTGGTACTCCTCGAGGAGAATGGCACCGGAGATACAGCCAACGTACAGTTCTACATTGGACCGCAAAGCATCCGGAAAGGGTTTCTTGGCTATGATCTGCGTATGTATGCGCATGAGAACGTCCACGGGCCCAGTCACGACGTACGTCATCGATCGCGACACGCCCTCCCGGCTTGAGGATACGGTACACTTCCTGTATCACCTTGCGTTTGCCCGCGAGCGGCAGCAGGTTGATCACGCAATTGGACAACACGCAATCGACAGAGCCGCTTTCGATCGGCAAGTCTTCCGCCAACGAGGCCTTGACAAATGCGACATGAGGTGGCTTGAAGCCTCTGTTTGCAGCGTTGCGTCGCGCCCGGGCAATCATGTCCTACCCACGTTCCGTCCAGGTCAGACAGATTCCCACCCTGGCTTATCGGACGAACGCACGTCGGAGTTATCCAGCCCGATAACCTGTCCGGTCGGACCCACTTTGGCAGCGGCGAGAAAGACGTCGATGCCCCCTCCCGCACCGAGATCGACCACCGTCTCTCCCTATACACCAGTCAATGGTATCGCACCGCCCACGGGATCGTCAACGCACCTCGCGTATCGTTGCCGTCGCAACTGGATTTCCACAGCTCAATCCGATGTGTGCCTCGGCGGGGACGGACTGCAGCTGTTCGGAGGAGTATCCGAACGCGCTCGCGACACGGTCAGCATCTGGCAGTTGGAATCAGCGATCGAACGAGCGCTATTGTGTTGACGTACAGGCTTGATCGGCACCTTCGCGGCTTATCTTGCTGTAGGCCTCGTTGACGACATTGACCAGGGTCGCATCGTCGTCTGGGACTACTTTGTTACAACCGCATCCCATGGTGGAGGTTGGAGACGTTCAGACTCGCAGAGATAGCGAGCCTCTTTAAATGTCCCACAGGCTGCTCGTGCGAAGGCGCTTCAGCTTCAGGGCCTGATTGGTCATGATGACAAAGAGCAGTCAAAGACGTGGGTGATGTGAGAACAGACCTGTCACGTGAGGAATGGACTGGAAACGTCGAGCAACTCCAGGGGTTCCTCCTCGCCATGACGGTCGTCGCCATGACCCGTTTCAACCTACGGAATCGGAAGATCGACGGTTTCACGACGATGCCCGAAAAGAGGGGGGTCGGGTGAGCGCATCAGATTCGCTATCTTGGGCCACGACGATCACCCTCCTCGAAAAGTGCGACGGGCCCGAAAAGACAAACAATAAAAGCAGTTGCCGAACTCGCAACCGCGGGCGTCAAAGTTAAAGCCACGCGTCTGTATACAAAAGCGTCCCATCAGGAACGCCAGCGGACTCGCCAAAGATGGACAGCGCGGATGACCGAACGCGTCGCTGTCTCTAGGGGCTCATACCGGAAGATGGGCCCATCGAACGGGGTGAATCGGTAAGACCACTTGCCATGGCTATCACCGAGACCGTTTTCGTGGCGTTCATCGAGATGCTGATCTCGATGGTTGCCTCGCAGCAATCTGCTGGGATTAGCGACGTCAACGAGAAAGACAATAGGTGTAGACGAATTCGGCCGACAGGGCACATCTACATTCAGGGTGTCGACGGGCGAGAGAGTGCAGAGAAGAAAGACAGGGCTCCAGTGGATGCAAGGATCCGCCACTTGGTACAGGACACCTATGAATGCGTCCAAGAACGTTTCTCGTACGCCGTCATACCTGGCGTGAACTCTTGTGTTCTGGGTATGTGAACGATCCGCTCAGGTGCGTTTTGAAGGGAGCCACACGTCCCGCGCGATGGAGCAAGATCTCCTGCGAAGGTGCATCACACGAAGATTTACATTCGGGCGCGTTTAGATCGCTCAGTCTTGCCAGAGGAGCTTTAACGGGCCCGACGAAAACGCGTCGCCTGACACCATGCGTCGTCATCATACACAAACCCAGCACAGCACCACATCGTTCGAGAAAAGGTATTGCATCCATGCCACCCAGCGTGGATCCGACCGTACAACCTAGGCGAAACGGCCATCCGGATCACTGTCCACTTTTTTGTTAGCAGTCGTGGACCGTCCTCGCGTCGCGATTGACCAGGGACGTTCCATTGGAGCCACCAACGCACAAGAACCTCACTCGAGACGAGACGTGTTGTCACCGCAGGCCCTCCGACCTCGACCGATCACCTTTTGGCAAGGTAGATCACGATAGCTCACCCTAATGAATATGAAAGACCGTCGAGCTCGTCGAGATTCCGAGCGGTGACACTCAAGGATCAGTAGACGCACCGGTCAAGTTGCATATAGAGAGCAATCGGTGAGTGGATCACCTCCCTGAGAACTGTGCTTGAACTTCAAGGCCGGCCTACATCGTTTTCATCATCCGCTGGCCTGATGGTATGTTGACCACCGTTGATGAGCGTACTCACTGTCGCGTCGTACAATGTGCTGTGGAACAAGATGATGTCCATTTGGGAGAAGGGAAGGCGCGTGTCAGACTCAGCCCGATAGTATGACCAAGCTCTGGCCCTGCACCTCGAACACCATCGGTTACAAGCAGCAGCTAACCGCCTGAGGGAAACGCTCACTGGTCGTAGCTGTCACATCAGCAAGAGTCTGATGTATCAGGATGAAGACCTCTTGCATGGGTCTAGATGAACAAAACCCATCTATCCTGGGACTCGGCATAACTGTACGACGTTCATGATCGCCAACGCCACCTCTAACGTTGGGTTCGGCCGAGGAACACTCATAGCAGACGAATCCGTTCACAGCAAAACGCACATGCTTCGAAAAAACGCGGTCAGCCATGAACGATCAAGGCTGTAAGTGGGCACTCTGTGCAACAACAATCGATGAGCGACAGGTTACGCAAAGAGACCAATGACCCACACCTGGGTGACCCTGTCCACTCCCATGAGAAAGGGGACACAAAACGGCTCAACGTTTGTTCCCTCTCGTGAAAACCCTGGCAGGGAACCCGTTGGAGCTGGGACCCGTCTGTTGATAAGCCGCCCAGTGACCTATAGAAATGTGACAGCGAACATCCAGTGACAGCCCACTGCCTTACTGTCGTTCGTCTAACAACCTCGCACGTCGTCCCGGAACCCAAAGGCATACACATCCTCGACTTGCGCAGCACCTGATCGTCGAGACCCAAGTAGACGCGGTACCTCGACCAGTAACGCACAGCCAAATATAAACCCGTACGTGATCGGCGTACAAAGTATGGGGCTTCGCGTCGGACATATCCCGAACGAACCCCAACGAGGGGAAAACCGTAGGGCCGTCGTCAGCACTAGAACCCGATGCAGTGCCAAGAACGTCATGACCTCATGAACCCTGGCAGCCGGAACCGTCCTACCGCTCACCGTCGTCTCCGATGCAGGGTGAAGACGTCCGTCATCGACGGTGCGACGACGCGATGGGATACGGCATCCCCGAGTCATCGCACCGTACGATGCCGAGAGGTCAATGGCGCCGGGCACGTCGGGCGGCAGGTTCGATAACCCAACTGACGTGGTGCGGGGGACCGAGGAGTGGCTAGGAACCCACACCGATAAGGACGTGCGCGCCTGCCGATCCTGGCCGCGCGCGACGCCCGGACTTGTTCGTTACGAAAGAGCCCTTTTGGACGGGCGCGATCCGCGCGGTCTCAGCGCACGTCGCCGTCTCTACCGTTGGGGTCAGGGCTGGTACGTGCAAACACCGCGGTATAGAGCATGACTCGATTATCGGACACCAGATGGGGCGATGGCGACATCGTTGCAGTGCAGAATCGAAGGCGCGTTGTGCGAAATGAGTTCATCCGTCAGGACTGTGCTCGGGACACTCGGCCCTCGGCAACCGCTTAGCTGGGCTTTACGAAGGAGAGCATCTCTTCTAGGTCTAGGGTCGTATGGTCTGGGCGCGCAAAGTGAAAAGGATAGATTTCTCGATGGAAGGCTTGGATTCGGGCTCGTACGCGTTGCTGCCGTTTTCTCTCACCCAAAGTGAACATCGGCCCTGTGTGTCGATGGCGACACGGTCGCGTTCTCGGTCGCGGAGCGTCGTCGGACGCGCCCTCGTCTTCCTCGCACGCCCATCTTGAACCCCGAAAGTCACTCTTGGACCGAGCCTGAGGATAGAGGGTCACCGTGCTTCGTGCCGGTAGTGGACAGTCGGATGCACCTCTTCCGTGCACCTCAGGCTGCGTTCTGCCCGGCCTGTCCCTTGAATCAATCAGTGGCATACAGTGGCCGACGTACGACAGATGCGTATATGAACCCTACTCGATGAGTGAGGACGGAGCCAGTTTGACGCCATCGGACCCCTTGCACTATCGCAGCAAGATTGGATTAGATAAGATCGTCGGCATATGCCTTGTCGTGTCAGAAAACATGACGTGTGAGCTCTAGTGTTGCTCAGGTACTCGCGACTTTTCGCATGCGTTGAAATGGGATGCGGTCTCGGATAACCATGGATCGATGCTAGCTGCAAGGTATTGCAAGTGAGTCTGTCTAGTACACAAGATGAAAGATTAATGGACCGTGTAACGTAGTAGACAATAAGAAAGATGGTATCCACTATCCACCTTTTTGCTCAAGCATGACGTGAGATAGGACACATCAAGATCAAGCATGTCACTCGTCCACGGATGCAGATGACGATGAACCGTCTATGTGCCCAACAAAAGTGTCTTGGCGTCCTCAAGATCATCGTCTTCCTTGACGCGTTCGAGGTCCGATCGCCCGCTCCCGCTTTCCTTGAGCCAACGCTTCAAGGGACAGGGCCCTCTCCCGTC
>JBBPMX010000325.1:0-15436 GCA_038090515.1 Pulveroboletus cf. viridisquamosus | reverse complement strand
CCTCAGGGAAATGTGCAGTATTTCCAAGTCTGAGAGTCAAGGCATTTGTGTATGCGTAACGGGGGTTACTTACAGGAAGGCGTAGAGGAAAGGCCTTTTGTTCAGGAGGGTGAAAAGGATAAGGCAATGAGATCACGGCCGGAGGTGTCAAGCCCGTTTTCATCAACACTGGACGCGGCTTCTTCCTCGCCAGGAGGTTGCTCCTTTCGAACTGCGGCTGTCCTTGCTCAGTCAGTTTAGCACCCTTCCGACGGATGAGATGGTACTGACACATACCGTCATGGTCATAACAGTATGACATCGGCGATAAGGACTCGGCGGGAGTGTTCACGCCAGCAATTGAGGTCGGTCCCGTGGCCGGCTGACTTGGCACTCGGCAGCACTGAGTAGAGGCGATGACTTAACTGCTAAGATAAGTGTTAGAACGAGGTCACGTACCTGGGGGCTAAACGAGAATAAGCAACGAGGACACGAGGAGACCCACATGCTAAAGAATGTGAAAACATGTTTATGGGACGACTTTGCACCCCACGGGTAAATCTCTCGTTTCGTGATCAAACAGTGGATCGTCCTTGTCTCTACATCCTGTCACTTTTGCAATGCGTTCAGATCTCGGCCAATACTTGCCAACGTCCTGAAGTATTCGACGATCGTTTGAAGTTAGTACTCACGGTGGTTGGCAAAGTGCGTCATGCGTGGTTAATTGGGACATTCCCAATATACTGTGATCCACCCTTCGTTGCCTAACAGACAATCAAGAAGTTTGAGTGACCTGATTTGCGAGCCCTTCATCATCCAATCTCTGCATACTATGGAAAACTATACTCACATCGCTGAATGAGTAAGTCATATCATAACATCCAGCCGTATGACACCGCCCGAGGTCCACGGAAAGGACCTCCTGTTACCAAACGTGACAAGTGCCCTTTCCTTTAGGTGATGTTGAGATCGGCGGTGTAGAGACATCCCTAATGCCCGACTTCTTCGGCGACGACAGCACACGAGATAATGTGTTTACCTTCCATGATCATCTATGCAGTGATCCTTGTCGCCTCTAGCACTGGCACCATCGAAATCATTGGCTATCCCACCCGTCTCTCACCTCGGCTAAGGGGGAGGTCCAGTACATCGTTCTATTCATCCAAGCAGTCAGATATATGTACAACAATGAGCTGGAGGGACAAACCTTGGCAGGAGAAATCCACAACGTCATGTATGACCGCTGGAAACGGGCGGGCTCAAATAGCATCAAGTAGGATGCGGCGATCGAACAACTTTGTTGGCATATAGACAGTGCCACACAACGTTCTAAGGGTTCGGGTGGCCTTGCCCAAATAGAGAACTATACGCAGACTATACACTCGTTCCAATGATGAAGTGCCTGAGACGAATCCCCAGGACCTATGGGTAGCGAGGTGCGATGTTGGAGTCGCAAGAGTGGACACAGAGAATGTCTGGACCGGATTTCATGTGCTATGACGTTTGTCATCAACAATGGATTTGTGGAAGGAGAAAAAGGTCAAAACGTGGAGCCGATGATGGTTGAAAAAGGGTTGAAGAAAAGACACCAAACTCTGCAGGGCCTGTTACGCACTGCGTTTCGTGGTGCGAGACGGGGTTATATGAAAGAGCGCGAAGGTGCTGCCAGCACAGATGAAATCGTACCTACAACATTTATATGTGGAATGGCTGTCCCAGTATCTACAGTCAACGAGTTCCCGATGGTTCCTGTTCATCAAAAATCGATAATGTGGTGACTCAAAAATGAATATTTGGAGAAACAAGGACGAAAACCTGACGTGCACCCAATAGGACCACACTAGGTGCAGGAACCAATTTTATCATTGACAAAATTTAGATATTAATTATTGTAAAACACAGAATTTTATCAAAAAAGCCCTGGCAGAAAAATTAAAACATAATCTTGGTAGAAATATAGTATTATCACACTCAAGGACCAATCCTACTTATTTCTGCTACTAAATTATATTTCAATTTTTCTGCCAGGGTTTTTTGGGTAAAATTATGTGTTTTATGATAATTAATATCTCAATTTTGTCAATGATACAATTGGTTTCTGCACCTAGTGCCAGTTCGTATGTAGTCCATGGTAGCTTCGTGGCTTCTATGCAGATGCCTATGATATGGTCAAGCAGCGGAGATCCGGACATATGTCTTTGGTTGTATGTGAATGCAACTAGCCACGTTTAAGAGGGGCGTGTACATACAAGTGCGACATTGTCTATAAGCAAAATGCAGGTAGTTGTTCCAGACGTCAGGTATGATCTCTCCTTGTTTGGGGTCGTCGTGGAGTGCACACTCGTCTTGTCCTCAGTGTGGAGAGTAGGTCTAATGCAGACTGTGCGCTGGTCATGAATAGCTGAAATACGAGGAGCACTTACAACGGACCTCGGCGCAACCAGGCCGCCCAGCTAGGACATACAAGAATAAGCGCCAAGGACAGCCCATATAAAGAATAACCAAACGTCTATATGGTGACTTTGCGTTCCACGAGTAAACCGAAACACCCTGTTACTTTGCTCTTCAAAGCCACCAGCCACGTACTGTTGCTGAGAATGCCGTCGGCCAACACTGGTGTGTATGAGCAGTTTTGAGAAGCGACTGTGTCAAATGCTGACAACACAATGAGACCCAAGAATAATACTTGACATTGGTCACCCCGATTGGGTGTGGGTGGCCGGGTTCCACCCCGATGAGAAGCATCTCTTGTGCTACAGTGGTGATGCCGTGCGACAGTGGCGGCTGGAAGATGGTCAAGAAGTCAAGACGCAACTGTTCACAGGGTTGTGCACCGTTTCTATATCACAGGACCACAAATGGATTGTTTGCGGGACCATGGACTGGGGAGCGAGCGTATGGGATGGAGAGATGCGGGAAAAGACTGTCGAGGTAGAGAAGGAAAGCAACGTGCAGGCAGTCGACATCTCTCCTGACTCAACAAGGTTTGCCACTGTGGCCAACAGCAGTATGGTGAGTCTGTGGAGCACTGACACGGGGGAGCGACTCGCTGGCCTGCTCCAGCATGACGGACTGGTCTACGCAATTAGATTCTCTCCCAATGGAAAACAGATTGCCACCACCGACACTTCTTGGGGCCGGATCTACGTCTTTGATAGCCACAAGGGCGACCAGCTTGCCACCATCGATTATGGCGTTACCGCAGGACTAGCCCCGCTCGCGTGGTCCAATGATAGTTCACGAATTTTTGCCGCATCAAATTGGATGGTCAAGTGTTTTGATCTGTCCACCAAGCACCAAATTTCTCAGTCGGAGTCTCTCCATGACCGTGTCTACTCCATTGCTCTGGCCAGTAATGAAAAATTCGTTGCTGTCTATTCAGCCTCTTCTATCTTCCTCCTGGACTCATTGACCCTCTCTCTCATTGGCTCTCCCATCATGGACAGTGAACGTATTGTAACAATCGCCATCTCCCAAGATAACACCTACCTGGCGACTGGAGGAGATGGGAAAGTCGCAGTGTGTGATCTTGGTCGCATTCTCCCAGACGAATATGGTCCATTCCTAGTAGGTGTTTGTCTGTATGTGATACCATTACATTGGCTGAATGTCATTCCATCTCTAATGTCGGTCTACCATATTAGACATCTCTCCATGAGGAGCAATCTACGACCTCGGGCAACCATGGCAATGACTCACTTCACCCTCCCGCGGTAAGACCCTGTTCTTTTGTCTCCAAATGAGGTATACTAACACCCTTGTCATGTATGCACATCAGGATGGTCCTGGCAAATCCAGTGTCATCATCTCGCAGACTCACAGGGAGGATGATCTCCTCGAGGTACTTGTTCATTTGTTTCGGCCTCACAGAAACCTCACGACCGCGTAGACTAATGTACCATCGGATATGCCAGTCGCCGAGTTCAATTATGACGAGGCTAGTGATTGGTATATCTTCCTTTTACACCAGTGTTGACCTTGTGCAGCCGCCATCTCCGGTATCTTCTCATCCTCACAAGGACAACAGATCGCCAACTGACCTACATTGGCAAGCAAACGCGCCTTCAGGAAACAATGTTGACGCTGTCAAATCATTTTGGCATAATCTACTCTTGAAAAGGGTCATACCTACTCGGACCAGAAAGGTTAACAAGGATGCAGAATCTCATGAGCTCGGTCGAGCACCCATAGAGTCACGCCAGCTCGCAGATCGTCCTTCACATTCTCCCCCACTGGCGAGAGTAAAAGCCCCCCCTGTGGGTCCTTCGCGGATGGCTGCAGCTCAACTCAACCCAGTGAGCATCTTTTCTTCGTAGGCAATCTAACGTGGTATGCTTAACCGGTGATCATAGCGAACTTCTACTGGGAAGAGAAGGGTTCGTTGTTCCTCGTGTTCGTGTGCTGTGGCTCATCAAACTTTGCAGTTTAATCCTCTTGCCCAGCTGGAGCGTCGACGGCAACTCGAGGCTGCTTCCCGTGATGGTCAATCTGCTGGAGAGCAGGGCGTTTGTTTTTTTCTTCTTGTCTGTGCACGGGCGCTCACCAGGCATTGTAGGACCCATCACACACCGAAGCTGGTGACCCCAGTGATCCGAACAAAGATGCCTCTGGTAGCGGGCAAGGTTCTACAGATCCGGCAGGGGCACGCACAGTGGGTCTTTCATTCCTGTCACATGTACTCGGTCACAATCATTTGTTCCCCACTAGATCCAACGAGTCAAAAATAGAACTCTACCCTCTACCTCTACCGGGGGTGTCTACGTCACGGTGCGCGTACTCTACCTGTACTCAAATTGTGACACTTACGATGAATGACATCAGCAAGAGTCAGGTAGGCCTATGTTGCGACTGGCGATTCCGCTTCCCACATGGATGTGTTTTGGGTCTGGTATGGGTGACGAGACGCACGAATCGAGGTGATTTGATACAACACGGGACATCGACTGGTCATTTCATGCAGTTCCGCAATACTACCATGATGACCCTCTTCCACAACCGAGCCCGCTCGATCATCCACTGACGACTGTCAAGGACGTCAGTGTCAACTTGCATTCAGGGTGTGCGACAGGACGAAATCCCTGCTGCGTCTAAGCTTTTCCCGTCCTCTTCATTTTTGACATAGGTGTTTAAGACTACGCAACATATTTTTAAACAGACTTGTTGGTGAATGTTCGAGTAAGCCCTTGTTCCAGCTATCTGGACAGCTGCCATGAGCTCTGGGGGTCTGTGTGGTCTTGCACCACACTTGTACAAGTACGATGCATAACGCTGTCTGGCGAAGTCGTTTCTACGCATGAACGTCGAAGTTCTCGCTTCAGCTGGCGACATCGTACTCAGGCTCTCCATACACCTCTCCGAGGGTATGACTACCCTTGACAGCGAAATAGTGTTTTATCGATGCTGGGTCGCCAACCGTTCCCCCAAATACACTCCAAACCAAGAAGACCCTCTGAGGAATGATGGATACGTAGTGTAGACAGGGATGCCTATAATACGATCAACCAGCAGTGATCCGGACACATGCCTTGGACGTAGGTATTCTTCTAGAATATGATCGCCCGCTGTTTAAGGTCGTCGTGGAATCTGTACTTGTTTTCCCTTGGTGTGCGCTCGTCGTGAACCGAGTCCTGTAGTTGAAATATGATGAGCACTCACGGCTTCGAGAATAAGACAACCCCTGGGCAACGAGAAAGATTTCATCAACGTGAGCTGCTTATCTGGACCTTGCAACAAGGCTGCTCAGCTGGGATTTGGACAAGCGCCGAGGCCATGAGGGAGCCCATATAAAGAATAACGATGACGAAACGTGTTTATGGGGCGACGTTGCGCACGAGTAAACTGAAAACCTCGTTTCTCCACACCTCCTCAAACCCACAACCACGCACTGCCACTACGAATGTCCTCGGCCAACATTGGTGCGCACTGACAGTTCTGAGGAGCAAGGATGTCGAATGTTGACAGTTCAAAAGACCCAGTAATAACACTTGACATTGATCGCCATGATTGGTTGCAGGTAGCTGGGTTCCACCCTGACGAAAAATATCTCTTGGGCTACAGTGAGGATGCGGTGCGACAGTGGCGGCTGGAAGATGGTCAAGAAGTCAAGGTGCAATTGGTCACGGAGTTGCGCACTGTTTCTGTGTCACAGGACCACAAATGGATTGTCTGCGGGACCAAGGATGGGGGAGCGAGTGTATGGGACGGAGAGATGCAAGAAAAGATTGTCGAGGTAGAGGGTGGAAACACGATACAGACAATCGACATCTCTCCTGACTCAGCAAGGTTTGCCACTGGAGCCGACAACAGTTATACGGTGAGTCTGTGGAACATCGAAATGGGGGAGCGACTTGTTGGCCCGCTCCAGAATAACGGTGGTGTCTACGGAATCAAATTCTCTCCCAATGGAAAGCAGATTGCCACCACCGACACCTCTGGCCAAATCCGTGTCTTTGATAGCCACAAGGGCGATCACCTTGTCACCATCAATGGTGACATTTCTGCAGGAATAGCCCCACTCGCATGGTCCAATGACAGTGCACGCATTTTCGCTCCATCACCTCGCACAGTCAAGTGTTTTGATCTATCTACCGGGCGCCAGGTTTCTGAGTCAGAGTCTCTCGGTGGCGGCACTGTCTTCTCTATTACTCTAGCTGGCAATGGAAAATTTATCGCTACTTATGCATCCTCTTCGATCTTCTTCTTGGATTCATCTACGCTCTCTCTCATTGGCCCTCCTGTTGACAACGGCGAAACTGTTCGGACAATTGCCATCTCTCAAGATAATACCTACCTGGCGACTGGAGGAGACAAAGGAAAAATTGTAGTGTATGACCTTGGTCGCATTCTTCCGGACGAATATGGTCCGTTTCATGTAGGTGCTTGACCATTTACGATGTCACTGCATTGGCTGAACGTCATTGTCTCCAAGCATTCTGCGACATCAGGCCATGACAACTCATTTCACTCTCGCGCGGTAGTATTTTATCCCTTCGCTTCAGAATGAGGTATGCTGATACCCTCGTTATGTATGTGCACCAGGAAGATCTTAGAGAATCTGATTCCGTCGTGTCAGAGACTCACAGGGAGGGCGATCTCCTCGAGGTATTTGTCGTTTCACTTCGGTCTCGCACAGAATCCTCACAGCCACATAGACTGTAGGCGTGCAGGCTGCTGCGTTTGACTATGATGAAGTTTGTGGTTAGCATATCTTCCTTTTACACCAGCGTTAACCCTACTGCAGCCACCCTCTCCGACATCTTCTCACCCCCGCAAGGATGATGGATCGCCACCTGATTTACGTCGGCCAGCAAATGCACCTCTAGGAAGCAATGTTGCTGCTGCTGAGTCATTTTGGCACGGTCCAATCTTGAAAAGGCTCGTACCTACCTGGGCCAAAAAGGGTAACAAGGACTCTGCAGAATCGCATGAGCTCGGTCGAGCACCCAGAGAGTCATGCCGGCTCGCAGATCTTCCTTCACATTCTCCCCCACTGGCGAGAGGAAAAGCCTCCCCCGCGGGTCCTTCGCGGATGGCTGCCGCTCAACTCAATCCAGTGAGCATCTTTTCTTCATAGGCGATCCAACATGGTATGCTTAACCCATTATCATAGCAAACTTCTACTGGGAAGAGAAGGGTTCGTTGTTCCTTGTGTTCGTGACTGTGGCTCATCAGACATTGCAGTTTAATCCTCTCGCTCAACTGGAGCGTCGATGGCAACTCGAGGCTGCTTCCCGTGATGGTCAATCTGCTGGAGAGCAGGGCGTTTGTTTTTTTCTTCTTGTCTGTGCGCGGGCGCTCACCAGGCATTGCAGGATCCATCACACACCGAAGCTGGTGACCCCAGTGATCCGAACAAAGATTCATCTGGTAGTGGGCAAGGCTCTACAGATCCGGCAGGGGCACGCACAGTGGGTTTTTCGTTCCCGTCATATGTACTCGGTCACAATCACTCGTTCCCCACTAGATCCAACGAGTCAACAATAGAACTCTACCCTCTACCTCTGCCGGGGGTGTCTACGTCACGGTGCGCGTACTCTGCCTGTCCTTGAGTTGTGAGACTCACGATGAATGACATCAGCAAGAGTCAGGCAGGCCTATGTTGCGACTGGCGATTGCGATTCCGCTTCCCACATGGATGTGTTGTGGGTCTGGTATGGGTGATGGGACGCACGGATCAAGGTGATTTGATACAACACAGGACATCGACTGGTCATTTCGTGCAGCTTCGCAATACTACCATGAGGACTCTTCCACAACCGAGCCTGCTCGATCATCTATTGACGACTGTCAAGGACGTCAGTGTCAACTTGCAATCCTTGGAGCGTCTAAGCTTTTCCCGTCCTCTCATTCTTGACGCAGGCGTTTAAGACTACGCAACATATTTTCAAACACAGACTTGTTGGTGAATGTTCGAGTTAGCCCTTGTTCCAACTATCTGGACAGCTGCCACAGGCTCTGGGGGTCTGTGTGGTCTCGCACCACACTTGTACAAGCGCGATACATAACGCTGTCTGGCGAAGTTGTTTCTATGCATGAGTGTCGAAGTTCTCACTCCAGCTGGCGACATCGTACTCAGGCTCTCCATACACCTCTCCGAGGGTATGACTACCCTTGACAGCGAGATAGTGTTTTATCGATGCTGGGTCGCCGACCGTTCCCCCAAATACATTCCAAACCAAGAAGACCCTCTGAGCAATGATGGATACAGGGACCCTTAGGGGAAAATCATATTGTTATTGGCTAGTGGAGACAGGCAGGCCCAAACACTGAGGGAAGTGAAAGTGCCAATAATCACTGCTGCCACCACTGATCCCTTCATAATCATGGGTGATGGCACTGATGTGATGGTCAGTTCTTTTCACTGACAATCACAGACACTTTTTTTCAGTACAAGAGGCAGGTGGGTGCAGCAGGCAGCAATTTTCATTGTTGTTGGCAATACTCAGCTCTGAGCTACCACCAGTACATGTTACTTATAGTACAATAGACTTGCTCATAATGCATACGACCTGAGGGGGCCTTCACTTCATGCAATATGAGCATTATGCAGGAACAAACATGTGACATTATGTGACAAGTGTACTTCATGCAATATGAGCATTATGTGGGAACAAACATGTGACATTATGTGACAAGTGTGACTACTGTTTCCAATAGTTGTCCAACATCATCTGCTTCACATTTTGCGACTCCTCCTAACGCATCTCACCACGGAACTTGTGAAAATGCCTTGTCAATTTCAAAGAGGTGTTTGAGTGACTCTGGGCAATGCAAGCTGCCTCAAGTTTCTCACATAACAGAGCAATCTCTGTATATGAGAGTGGTGTTGGCTGGGAATCATCATCATCATCTGAATTGATCTCGATGATTTCACCACATTCAATAGCCATTTGGTACTGGACAGCTGTCACAATGGCAGCATCATCTTTGAACTGATATGTTTGTTCTCCCACCTCAGCTTCCTCTCTCGGTGCCAGGAGTTCATTGACTGTGAGTGGTGTCCCGAAGATGCAGTTGCAATCCTTTAACATTTTCATAGAACCCTTCAGTTCTTCCTCAATCTTCATAAGTTGTGCCAATGACTGAGATACTGGAATTCTGATCCTAAGTTCAGTGTGATGAGTTGCTGCAGTGGCAAGCTTCTCGACTGCTGCTGCTGCTTGTACTGTGTCATCCTTCGCATCCATGACAGCCGTGAGAGCAGCCCGCCAGTGCTCATTAACATATGAATCACCAAGAAGCTCTTGGAGCTGAGTTTTGGTGACTGGGAGAGAGATATTGTTGCTGATAGTGAAATTGCGGAGGATACTCCAGGCATGTGGATCGGCATGTGTCGGGTGTGATAATGGTGCTGTGGCTGCTTGAATTTCAGTATGGTCCCAGCAATGCTGGATAGTTTGAGGTTTGACTGCATTCCAAGCTTCTTTTGCCATAAGCATAGCTTCACGAAGATTGATTTTATAGATTTCTCGTTGGCCTGCTTCATCTAGATCAATCGCATGCCTACAGAAAGCTTGACAGTACAATACCTTGAAGCACCAGATGACACCAGTGTTGAGTGGCTGTACAAATGCAGTTAAGTTTGGTTGGAAGAATTCAAGCTGAATATGACGTGGCTTGTAGGCAATCAAGTGGCCAGCAAAGTTATCAATGAGAAGACAGATGAAGCACTGCTGTGCACCCATTTTCAGGTCAAGTGTCTTGACCCATCTTCAAACTGGTAAGTTAAAATATTTGAGTAAATCTATTAATACTCACTCTTCGAACAGCTCCATCGTCATCCATGCTTTCTTGTTATTGCGATAATAATAGCCAAATGACTGAGGTGACTTGTGAAAGGTTAAGAGCAACGTAGTACAGAGCTGCGAGAGCAACATACTCAGTTGTTGTATGGGACAGACAAATTAATATATTACCTGCAAGAGCAACACACTAGGTAAAGACTAAGTATGGGTAGTGTAATTGGATATAGTGGAAGCTCACCTCAGTCATTGTACAGGACAGATGAACTGAGGTGGTGAGTAACTACTTTGGCTAAATATACTGTGAGTGCCACAGATCATATGACAGATTTGTGACATAAAGGATGAAAGGGAACAAAGGAATAGAATAAAGGGAAAACATGTATAGTAGATGACATACGTGGCATAAAGGCATCGGCAATGTCTAAAAGGGGTGGTCTGGACCATGCACGGCTGTGCCCATGCTTGTGTATTCCAACACTCCCCCTCAAGCTAGGCGCAGTCCGAGCTCAGCGGCGAAATGCTTGACCTTTGGAGAGGGGAGCACTTTCATGAAGATGTTAGCAACCATATCTCCAGTGGGGCAGAAAATGAGGTGGAGTTTCCCATCATCAATGACCTAGTGGATGAAATGAAAGCGTACATCAATGTGCTTGGTACGCGCATGATATTGGTGGTCCTTCACCAAAGCAATTGCTGATTGGTTGTCCAAGAAGAGTGTGGTGGGATTGGTGAGGGGTGTAAATAGCTCGGCAATCAGGGAGCGGAGCCACAAGGCTTCCTTCACAGCATGTGTAGCTGTAACATATTCACTTTCAGTGGTTGACAAGGAGATGATCTCCTGTTTCTTCGAACTCCAAGACACTGCACCTCCATCAATGAGGAACACATAGCCTGAAACGGCATGGCAATCCTCAGTCATGCTACCATTGGCGTCTGTGTACCCTGTTAGTGTCCTTTCCATACCACCATACGTCAGACAGAGAGACTTCATCCTGCAGAGATACTGGTAGATTCGTTGTACGGCATCCCAATGCAGTTGTCTGTGGTTTGAGGAGAAATGTGACACTTGGGCGACCGCATATGAGATGTCTGGGCATGTTCCAAGGGCAGCATACATGAGGGAACCTATGGCTTCTTGGTAAGGGACGTGCTGCATAGCAGTGTATTCACCAGCCATCGTGGGCGATTGGCTGGAGGTTAGCTGAGTGCAAGGGTCCATGGGCATTGAGATGGGTTTCACGTCGTCGAAGTTGAAGCGATGGAGGATAGACTCAATGTAGGACTTCTGTGATAGCATGAGCTCTCATTCATCCTGGTTTCGAGTTACTTTGATTCCCAAGAGCCAATGCAACTCTCCGAGATCCATTACCTTGACATAACCACTGAGCTGCTTCTTTATTGTGTGAATAAGGTTGGAGGAGTTGGCTGTGATGGTGCAATTGTTCACATGCACGATGATAATTGTGAGGGTGGTACCCTCATGTCTTATGAAAACGGCCTGGTCCACCTCACATTGTCAGAAGGACAGATGAGTGACCAAGATCTCGACGAGTTGTTGATACCACCGGTGGCCACTTTGTTTTAGTCCATACAATGTTTTGCATAGGCGGCAGACATGACGTGGCTGATCTGGGTCTGCATAGCCAGGTGGCTGGTGCATATAGATAATTTCATTGCTATTCAACGTCCTGTTGAGATAGGCCCCTTTGATGTCGACTTGATGGAGCTCAAGGTCATGTCACACAGCAAGTGCGAGGACAGTGTGAATTGAGGCAAGTTTGGTGATAGGTGCGTAAGTGTCAAAATAGTCTATCCCAGGGACCTGCGAGAATCCCTGGGCAATGAGACGGGCTTTGTACTGCACTATATTACCTGCAGCGTCCTTTTTGGCGCAAAAAACCCATTTTGAGCTGATGATATTGGCATTGGGTGGTGGGTTGATGAGTTCCCAGGTTCCTGCTTTATCGAGGGTGTCAAGCTCCTCCCGTATACCTTGTTCCCACTTGGGCCAGTCAGGGCAGTTGCGTGCTTCAGCGAGCATGGTTGGCTCAAGAGCTTCAGCTGCAGTGCTGGCATGTTTGACGAGCATGGTCAGCTCCCGTTCATTGTAATCAGAGTCATACCTGTCATCAGTGGCAGGTGACATGTGACTGGTTACATGGGTGTTCTTGGTGCTGCTAGTCATGGGGACAGGCATTGCTAGGATGGAGGAGGGAGCGAGGATGCCGTGAGGGAGCTGTGGTGAGGCGCTTTTGCCATTGAGGATGTCGAGCATGCACTGGCTCGGCTTTTGGATGTGCTGTGCATGTGAGTTGGATGGCTTGGGAGGAGCTGGTGCCACAGGTGGCACGGGGACAGGTGGCACGGGGACAGGTGGCACGGGGACAGGTGGTGCAGGGACATGTGGCACGGGGTCGTGTGACATGAGGTCAGGTGATGATTGAGTGACGTGAGGCGGTGGTACTGTGGCTTTAGCCAATGGTAATGCAGTGGAGCCGGCAATGGAGAGCTGTGCTGTGATGTCGGTGGTCAATAGCATGTCCCTCTCCCCCTTAACAGCATCCAGCAGAGCAAAATAGAAATCCTGTTCCACGGTAACAGCGTGCGACTTAGGCCAATACACATGGCAGGCGTACTTGGTCCTGTCATCAACACCAACCCAACGGCTGACTTCGATGCGACCACCCAATTTTGAACCGCCACCAGTGTGAACGTGCATGGTGGAACCCCAATTGTGCAAGCTACAGAGGTTGGGAGGTCATCCAAAAGCGAGCTTGTAGGGAGATTTTCTGAGTAAAACCTTGGTAGGTGTTCAATTCTTTAACCACACAACGTAATGTGCTGCCTTACCCCACAAGAATTTAGGCAAGCTGCTAGCGTGGAGTAGCGCTCGCACCCATTCCAAGATAGTACTATCAGGAACAACTCAACAACTCAAAATGAGAAGCCAAGAGGCCGAAACCACAGACTAGACTAAGGTGCGGCAGAGGCACACACACAGAGAATAATCTGTAGCGATGAGAATACTAAGCACGAGGACTACTGTACAGGACGAGTGCTACTTATATAGGATATCTAACCCTAAGGCCTGTATCTAGATCTGAGCCCTGTGCCCAAATAATGACTAACGGATATTAAATAACAGATCAAATGAATCTAAATATGAAATGATAAATAAGCAAGGAATGGAATGATGTCATGGTGATGTCAATAGGCTAGACCATGACGTAAGGATGATGACATAACCTGATGTCAATGGAATGACACAATTGAAGATAGCCTAGACCTGAATTAATGGGTAAAGGGGAAATATAAGATAATCGGGTGAAAGATTAAGGATAGGGGCTTATCATAGGGGTTGAAAGACGTAAATATCATAAAGGAAAATCGTGGTTCTGACAAGTACAATTCAAGCGTTCTGCAATGCCGTTGTGCTGTGGCGTGTCACAAGCAGTGAGACACTGCATGGTTCCCTGACGCTCAAGGTATAACATGAATTCTCTGCCTAGATACTCCCCACCTCGGTCAGAATGAAGGAGCTTGACTTTGGCTGTCAGCTGCCAATTGAGCCATGCTTCAAAAGTGCAGTAGCAGTCGAATGTGTCGCTCTTCTGGTGAACGAGGTACAGGTAAGTCAATCTCATATGATCATCCGTGAACGTCATGTAGTAGCGGCGACCACTAATGGTCACGATGGGGGCTGGTCCCCAAACATCCATGAACACAACGTCACTGGTGGCAGAAGCACGTGGCCCTTTGCGTACCTTGGCAATGGGTTTGTGAGTCACCTTGCCATACATGCATGACTTGCAAAAGGTATCTTCATCATCCACTAAATTGAACTCAAGCCCACTGACCATACCCTGTTCAGCCAACATGCGAGCAGCCGAGGGAGCGATGTGGCCCAAACAGCGGTGAAGCTCCATGACGGTGAGTCGTTCTACAGCGGCCGCGTGATCTCCTTCATGCACCACCTGATACAGACCTTTAGTGGATCATGGAATGCAACTGATTGTATCTCCATCGGCATCACGAATGGTGCAAAAACCTTGCGCAAAAGTGGTTGAAAGACCCATCTCATTGAGCCACCCAATCGTCACAGTCGGAGAAAGTGTCCCCCTCAGGTGACTCATCCTCATCGCTTGAAGATGGAGTGTCAAGATCCAGTAGAGAGTCCTCATTGCTGACAGTTTCCAGGTCAGGCAGGGAATCATCACTGCCAATGGTGTCCGAATCTGGGAGTGTATCATCATCACTGACGGACTCCAGATCTGGAAGGGATTCCTCGTCGCTGATAACCCTGAAAACTCCATCATTATTATCATCAGCAACTGTGGCATGTGCAGTGTCCTTCTGCTGTGTCGTTTCTTTCTTCGCGTTGCTGGCTGCCTTATCACACTTCATGGCAAGGTGCTGGTTGGATTCGCAGGTCCAACACAGCCGCTTAGGCTTGCTCCCGTGGTGACTATGGTTCCCATGTCCTCGTCCATGGCTGTGAGAGGGTGCACCAATGGCCATGGCTTCATCACGATCTTTGGCATTGCTTTGGTGGGTCCCTTTCGACTTGTATCGGTCCACTTCCTCACTGATGAGGGAAATGAGCATATCAGGGTCTATTGTTTTCGTGGCCGCATACAACCGTGCTGCAGCCAACTGAGTGGAAGCAAAATTGGCGAGCAAGTTCGGCAGGGATCGAATGATGGTGAAGTGGTAATCCTTTTCATCTATGTCCACCCCAACAGAAGCTAATTCCTTGCACTTAGTCCGCAGGTCGTCAAGGAACTGGTGAATGTTGCCTCCCTTCGATATCCTGGACTCCAAGAATTGTGCCCGCAGTTCCGTCTGTGCATAAGCTCCTTTCTCAGTATATTCTTGGGTTATTGTTATGACTGCGCCGAGCAGTCATTGAAGGGAACAGAGAGACCCTTCGGCCGGAAGAAACAACCAAATCTACAGCCGATAATGAGGCTAGCCGGCAAAGAGAGAAAGCCGTAACCCTGGCAGGGGAGCTACAAGTGCCAGCGTAGCCGCATCGAGGGAGTGCCCATAGCAGACGAGGTTCTAACCCAAGTTCCAGGGGCCCAAGAATGGTGAACTAGACAAGTGGTCAAAGCTGGGGTTTAGCCAGCTGGGACCGCCGCCTTATATATTGTACAGGCCTGCGCACAGACCAAGCAGTACACTACTATACATGGTAACTAATAGATAAGGCT
>JBBPMX010000324.1:0-15437 GCA_038090515.1 Pulveroboletus cf. viridisquamosus | reverse complement strand
ACGGGTGGATAAGACTTTCTTGTTCGTAGTGTGGAACTACTGAAATAAGTTGCGGAGGTGAGAGGGGTAGTGGGTGGGTGGAAGGGCGTACAGTAAATTTTCGTGCCCACATCACATCATATAGACAGTGTGAGCGTCAATAGGCCTCCGCACTGCCCCCTTGTCCTACGGCATCCCGTGACAAGCGCGCCGCCGTGCATCTGCAAAGAAGCTGTATAACACTATCACTTGATGACAACTTCGGAGGCGACTCTACACCGGTCACCCAAGTGTCGTGGTTGGACGAAGAATAATTAAAACTTTGAACTTGGCTGAGTGCTTTCAAACTCGGCTAGATGTGCGAGCGCGCTGGGGCTGTGCAAACGTGAGAGCCGATGAATTCCGAGTTTGTGAGAGAAGTCCCATTTATGTAAGTAATCTTTGATGTTCGGATTTTAGTTTGAGTACCGTTCAGCGTTCTCGATGCATCTTCTCATGTTGGGCGTTTCGGGATTGAGGCATCTTGGGTATCTAGCTACTTGTAAGACGAATTTTCTGGTACTTTCCGTGCTCGCATGCGGTCGTGTAGAACAGGTCTTGCGGCTTTCTAGGGGCTGTCGGTTTTCTGGGCTGGCGTCCTAAGATGCCACCTTCCAGTATGGTAGTATTTTTGGATACTTGGTTAATCTAGCATCTATTACCCGTCTCGGGATCACGCACTTTCCTTGGTCCCGAGATCTGAGATGGCAGGCACCTGTAAAGCTAGGCTGTACGAGGTGCACGTTACATTCCTCGAGGTAACATCAAGAACCACGTGGGCTAATGAATAATTCGCTGCCAGTGGCAATGTGAAAACGTTGAGAGCTGCTCCGTCCAACTTAAGGGAAGCTATACTCAGTCGATTAGGGAGGCAAACTTCCAGAAGAACATTCTTAGTAGCGGATGAAGCCGGGACACCGTCTTCGCGTGGCTCAATGGGCCCACATCCGATCCGATTGGTTGCAGTGAGGCTATCATGATCGTTTGACTTGCTGTGACCTCCTCTGCCTTAGACGTGCGCCGTCCAGACTTCTCCAGGCCGCGGACTGGGATAAAAGATTCTGGACTCCCACGTCACGCCTGGCCACACTCTGCATTCATGCGAGGGGTAAGGCCAACGATAGCTTTGGTCTGCGAGACTCACATGGGCCACAGTCCCCTGATGGCCTTGCTGGCTGTGTACTGGCACGGCGCATAACGAGCATCGTTTGGTGAAAATCCGACAATCGGTACCGTTGTTGTGGTTGGTCCTGTGCGATTGCATCCAACACTATAATCGAAGCTGGGAATTATGGCCGGCGTTGCTGTACATTACGAAATTGCCAAGGCGTTTGTGCTTGTTATGGGAAATAAATGCACAGGTTGTACCGTACTATGCTGTAGTCGTCGTCATCATCATCCCGCCTTCCTGCTTTTCGGATTGAGGACCACAGGATGGTTTATGATTCCTAAAGAAAGAGACCTTGCGATTCGATATATAAAACTCCCCAGACTTGCTTCCAACGTGACCAGTACTGAGCCTAACTCCCCTGCTCCGCTTGGCAACTACTCCGGCCTGCAATATGTGCCTCACCCTGCACGAACGAGGCATTCCTCCTCGGCAACTCCTTTATGGCACATCCTTCCCACGGACCAGAAACCAGCTCAGCTATGCGCAAGAGCCCA
Organism: Pulveroboletus cf. viridisquamosus; assembly: GCA_038090515.1. Taxonomy (NCBI): domain Eukaryota; kingdom Fungi; phylum Basidiomycota; class Agaricomycetes; order Boletales; family Boletaceae; genus Pulveroboletus; species Pulveroboletus cf. viridisquamosus. Next base: position 13,754 of record JBBPMX010000324.1, on the reverse strand, counting down.
GTCGTCGCCCCATTATCACAGGCTCTCCATCCTCGCTTCTAAGACCGTGACAGACTTTGCATCAGCACTCTGCCGTCAATCATATTCCTGCAGGACACTCCTCTGACCCCACAGCGACTGTCGGGAGGGTGTGCCAAGGTCTCTCCTCCCACGGGCTGGTCCAGCGCTGCAACACATACATTGTGAGATTTCCCTGCTCCAAATGTACTTGTGCTTTCCACTGATGACAGCATGCACTGTAGCAGAGTAGCCTAATGTTTACCACCCATCTCGGGCCGCTCGGGGTTGTCCTATCCGATGTCTCTGGGCAGTCGCACCACGCGAAGCCGTATACTATGATTACGGATGGGTCAATCTGCAGTCAACCGATCTAGGAGAGCACCGCTCGGACACATCTCGCGCAAACGCAGTCTAGAAGGGTCCCTATACCATCGTTGGTGTGGTTGCAAGGCGTCCATCCAGCGCCAGGGTCGCATGTCATGTACTTGAAGTTCATCTAGGCTTGAAGCGCACCTCCCGCCGGCCCGCGATGAACTTTTCTACGTATGCATTTGAGGCAACCGAGAAAGGAGAAAATATATCTTGCCGACATTCTGCTCATTAGTATGTCCATTACCTGTTGTTGTGTAAGGATGCCTAGGGAGTTCCCTATAGATGACACGGTTGCGGGGTGTCCATCCAGCGCCACAGTATTGCACACCGCGTTCGCGAAGGCTTGAGGCGCATCGTGCTCAGGCCCGCGATGCTTGCCACGCAGTGGCCAGGGTACAGATATGTCTTGTTGACATTCTGTTGGTTAGTGCGTCCGTCATCAGCTGTGCATGCTAATCAGACTTATAAATCATCTCTTTTAGTTGTCGGTGTCGGGCTGGCACGAAGATTAGCGATATGCTCCGTACTCCACCCTCGATGTGAAGCTGATGTTGACGTTGCATACTGTATCACAGTTGGATATCGGATGTAAGTTACCTAAATTCTTTTGCCAGATACGCGCTAAGTAATACAAGAAATTATTTGTAGCATCTGCGGAAAGTCGTATGTACAAAATGCCATAAAGGGGCCGTACTTCCCTGTTAAGGAAGTCGAAAAACCATTCAAGAACGACAAAAACGGCGATGGGATCGAAGTGGTGGGTTTTAAACAGATTATGAGGTTGGAGGTGCCTGTGGATGCACGGTTCTGATGTGGTTCCTCCAGCTATCCTGACGAGAGAAAGACCTGCCATTGTGACAATGCTGGCATTGGTAGCGCAGGCGGTAATGGGTGTCGACGTGTCTGGGAAAATTCCCTCGCTTTACGGACTTCTTGCAGATCGAGCCTGTCTTGGAGTCCAATAGTTGGCAAATGATCGTCTTGCCCGAAGCACCGCAAGCCTGATGTGTTCCACCAAGATGATGCAGAAACGCTGGCCTGTTGGGTGTGACATAATCACATCTGGCGTCCGAACCCTCATGACACCAAGAGCACGTATAGTACAGATTCTCTCCGTGTATCGTTGTAATCATGTTGGAGTGAGTAGGTGGAGCTTCCAACTGAGGGGTAGTACTAGCATCAGGTGCGGAGAAGGCGAGTCCCAAATCTATCGGGCTATTGTTTGTCTGATTTTGTTCTATTGGAATGTCGTTTTCCGTATCCTAGATGGAGAGAAGTTTTAATGCTAATTCGGTCTCCCCAAGAAGAACACCAACGCTGTCAATCACCGGTTCCATCATTTCTCCAATTGGTTGCGTTGACATTAATAACAACCACCTGTAGATAACTTCAGTGCCAGGTCGTGCATGCTGGTGTTTCAAAGAAACCGACAAGTTTATATCAACATCCATAAGACCAAGTGAACCGCTGTGTTTAGCTGTGAGGAGTCATTCCGCCGAAGAGACGAAGAGTCCTTACCCTTCGTCAAGCCCGTCGCTCCATTCACCTCCTGTAGCATCACCCCATGCAGCCAATTCTGGAGGGGATAGCGTGCCGATGCCCTCCAAGGTTCCAGGAACATGGGCGGTATCAGACCACCACAGATGCTCTCCCTGTGTTTCCATGTGAACTACGGGGGAGAGAATGGTGGTCGGCGGGGCTTACTTGGGGATAATAAATGCTGCGCTGAGTTGGCAGCTTCCAGTATCCACAAATGCACTGGAAGCCAATTTTCACTGATGCAAGTACTGCAGGGGAGCTTCTCCGTAGAACAAACGTAAGACCTTCCAATTTCTCTGCAGAAGTGCCAATCCTCATTCCGCCTCTTTTTAGATCATTTGCAGGTCCCAATCGGGTCTGTCTAGGTGGCCCTGGATTCATCTGGCTTGCCCTCGTTGCCTGGTGAACCACCTGGATACGAGCCCAGTAGCGTCACGACAAGGATATCTTGTGGCTTCACCGTTTGCTCACAGAATGTGCGTTTTCGGCACACTGGATGACGGGAAGCAATGACAACGGCCCAAGGAGGACTAGTCCGTTACGGAAACATCAGACTACTTGATCCTGTGTTGTACCACTTGTTGAGCATGTTGAACCCCCTTGGCTGACAATGTTATCAGTGCTTTTCAGCATGTTGTGGGGTTCCACCGGCCACTTCATTTCGCTATACGATCCTGCGGCTATTACCGCGTAATGAATAGCATGGCAAATAGACGAGTGTCCGTTCGTGTCGGCTGCGTTCCGGAACCTATCGGCCCATGGGCCTCCGTCACCAGGTGCAGTAACAGAAAAAAGTTCATTGCGGAAGGACCGTGTATGCTACTTCCCATCCAGCGATCCGCTGCCATGCATGTGCTCTTTGCAATCCTATGAAGGTAGCCGTCATCCTCCTACAGCATCCTAACCTTTCCAAACAGATTTTTGTGATTAATCTCGATCATGCGTTTTCGCGACGGGATCATGAGGATGTTCCTCATTGACAGACTAGGTATATACGTCCCTCACTTATCACCTATTGTTTTGGGGTCCTAATTGCTGTGCCTAGCCCAAAACAGGCAACAGTACCTGCTGTGGCCGTCTATGACAATGATGAGGCCTGACCCAACTCGAGGGGATTATACATATTGGCATCAGTAGCGTGTACATTTCGACTTCCAAGTGGCCTGCATGGTATGATGGCACGCTCCTTCGATTCCCACACCTTCATTACCGCTCGCAGCGGCATCCAGCCAATATGGCACCCAGCCAATATTCCTTGCGTCTACTGACACGCCACTTGCCATGACGACTTGATATGTCATTGAACATGAGGCAGAAGATGGCCGTCGCCCAGCCAGACCTCTCCATACCACCCTTCTGTAAATGCAGGTGCGGCGCCCCTATCTCACTTTGATGTTGTACCCCAGCTGACTTTGCCCCGACGGGTGGTGCTGGACCTGCGGGCCATGCATGTTGTTCCATCGGAAGTAGATAGTAGGTCGACGGATTCTTCCTACATCCGTCCACCGCGGTGTTTCATGGCTCTAATCTTATCTTTCAGATGATTGCACCTTGGCAGCCCTCGGTGGCTTTCAACGTCCATGGCGAACAAGCCAACCTGTACCATCGGTCCAAAAAGGGGATTAATCCTGCCCTTTTTCGTGAGCCGGCCCATCGAATCATGGAGTGCGGACCTCACTGACCGGACCGTATTCCAACAATGGCTTTAGGCGGGCGGCAGCTCCGACCGGTGCTCTGCCTTTCTGGCTGCGGGTACCTGATGATCAGTGAATACACGTGCCAAGGAGCTCCGACCAAGTGGCCCCTCAAGCGAACCCGACCAGCTCTTTGCCCCGATCGTTGTGGGTGTCTGATGACTGGCGAGCGTGTGGCCCTCCCCCTTTTTGGGGAGGGTGGGCAGGGTCGTTGACCGTACCAGAAAGGAGCTGTCACACCAATGTTGAAGATGAATAGAAAATTCTGATGAGCACCGTAAATGACCAGCTGAGGACTATGGACTGGTGGGATCTGGCATTTCTGTTCAGAAAGTCTACCTACAGCAACGAAACACAGCTACAATACATTGTATACACAGCCAGCCCTTTGCAGACGAAAAACAGAGCAGCAACAGTTACTGTTTCTCATGCACCTTCTTGCAGTGAGCCCGCATCGAATCTGGCTGAGAGAACACCTTCCCGCACTCGGGGCAAGCAGCAGACGTTCCAACGTGTTTCCCGATGTGCCGCCTAAATCCGTCTCGCCGACACTCCTGACCGCAATAGCTGTTGTCTGACTGCCACTGACAAACCAATTTTCGTGCCGCTGGACCCTGCACATCGTGCACGCGGCCCAGGTGGAGGATCAGTTCGTCAAATGTAGCAAAGGGGTGGTGGCAGATTGTGCTGCCCATGTGCCATTTGCATTTATACGCCTCGTTGGCTGTGACGACGGCCACTCTACACAACTGTCAGCAGTCTGGACGTGGAGGGAATGATAATCGCGTACTCGACAGGGAGGGACGTTGCTGTTATCTGCTGAGTGTGGTATAGGAACGCGCGCTCCTGCTACAAGCTTTATGAGTGCGAGCCCAAGGAAGAAGAAAAAACGCCAACTCACTTCCGGACCCCAGTTCGCGTTGTATCCCATTTGGCTGAGAGATCTGAAGGGATCTACCGCTGGGGGAATGTGACGCAGCAGTCTACGCAAGGGAAGTTAAATTTTGGGAACAGGAAGGAAGAATGCGGTGCATGCTCACGGAGGGGCAGGCGGCGCAATCCTGGAGAAGTGATGATGAGTCGGGGGATTGTTGGGAAACATGTAGAAGGACTAGGGAAGGGCGGAGGATTTGGGACGGTCTTTTATACTATGAACCTGCCAACAATGCCAGATGGCAGGGAGCATGTAATACGGGATTTTTCTGACGGAAGGCTGCCATGGACTGCAGCCCATGAGCCCATAGGAAAGAAGCAGGCCATGGAACAACCATATTTTGGCAGCGTATCCGAAACGGGACCCATATACTCTGAGCCTGATTGAAGTGGGAGTATCCCGAGATGGGCGACCAAAGGAAACCACGGTGATTCGGAGAAAACCAGCAGAAGCTTGGCGATGCTGTATGTAGATCAAGGATGGCCTGTCGACACCCCTCCACAATCCAGATAATCACGGTTGAGCACCATGACCGGACAGGGTTCCAGACGAGGTATCAACAAGAGTGACCAAGTAGCCATTCTAATGGGGTTTTTCGTCGACACGAAAGCACCCCTCGAATAACCTGCAGGGGACGGTGAGTGGGAGAGGAAAATAGTCAAACTTCGTCTTCGTACATCTTCGCGATATATAAACCGATAGAGCGGCAATCAAGCGGCTTCGTTCCACGCCCCCATCTCGTCACCAGGACACAACATCAGGTCAGCTGCTTGTACCCGTGCTCGTCGATGCCGAGATAATGAACTCTCCCTTGCCCACATCAAGGCCTGCGAACGCTTTCTGCAACGATAAATATTCGAGGGGCAGCTTACCTGTACTCTGCCCAACCTAATGGAAAAAGACACCGTGTACACTCTACCTGGTGAATTAAAATATTCTGACGTTACTGCTTCACACTACCGCCTCGCAAGTGTTCAAAGTTCGGCAAGTGGTTCATCAGTGCGAACACGACCACCTCACTGTTCCATCACACCCACTAACCTATAGAATGCACATACCTGGGGTCATCGCCGCACACATAACTCACCAGTAAACCTGGGAGTCAGTCTCAGGTGCCGTGCTCGGCGGAAGATAACGATATCAAGACCGACTCCAAGAGGTCTGATGTTTACCGCTGCAGATAAGCGCACACACCTTCTGCACATCTCAAATTTTATGGAGGCTCGACGAATCACCTAGTGACCTCAAAAGAACATATCACCCTTGGATCTGGCGATGGGCGGCTCGTCTGACAGTGGAATTCAATCGCTGGTCCCACAATCGCTCTGTATAATGGGGGGAGTCCAGACACTGCTACAGCATCTAAATGTCGGACATGGACAAAGGATTGCGTGGACAGAGCCAAACACCGAGAACTTGCAGGAGTGGCGTTCACATGTAGATGAATTGAGGGCCTCTGCGCAGGCAAGTATCAGTCTCCTCGTACTTGGCGCCTATACTGACTTGAACCGGCAGAATGCCATGATCAGGGCCCCCGGGATTTGAAACTTGAAGGCTGTTCGTGTTACCCGGAAAAACCTGAGACGTGGGTCAGCAAGCACCCTTGTCCTTGTGGTACCATTGGTGACTGACAGCTCTAGGCGCTTCAACCATACGACGGTTGTAGGCTCTGACAAAGGTTGAGCGCTTGAGCAGCCGTGAATCCCGGGGAGCGACGGCCGTGCAGGCTGATGATGAGGGTTTGTCGCAACGTCGGGAGTTGCGAGAGGAGAGCGCCGATTCAATTCATCCCATCGCCGATTATCAAGAAAAGTAGCGTTATATACCATCAAAACCATACGACCAGGATTGTTATGCAGATACTTCCCCATCTACTTTCGGAATTGGGTGTTCTATTCAGTGGTCTGACGCAGCGACCCAATGTTCGAACGAGTAGTCGCTGGCGAGGGTCTCGGTATTCTCAAAGCTGTGGCAAAGATCAGATTGACATCTGACGGTTTTCCATGTCTTAACAGATTAGTGAAAACGGTGATGCTACGTTGAACTCGCGAGCAGATGCAAACGACTCCAAGACTTGCACAAGGCTTGCGACCCCAGACCGCCTCACCTCCGCCCCTGCTGTGCCTACATAGATCACACTTCAAATCCTCGCAGTATTACTGAGGCGATTCGATCAGCCTTGAAGCCAGTGTCTCTGACAATGAGAAGCGTTATACGACAGGAGATATGTCCATCTCAGAACCAAACTTAAGCTTAATGGTTAAACTCGTGTGATTGCAACAGCAAAAAGAAGGGCTACACATCTTTGCGAGGACGGCACTCAGACACATACACTACCGGGAGGTTGGAAGAGACAAGACACTAGGCATAAGTGAACGTCTAGATGGAGGAGCTTGGAGCATAGAACCCATTTGCTCTCTTGCGTCCACATTGTCAGATCCACAATCCGACAAGTATCGTACAAAAGGATAGTGAACGAAACGAAGGGAAGACATAACTAAAAGTGATAATTTGTCAGCCTGATTTGTATGCGCAAGAGGTGATGGACGTACTAATTATCAGAATATTAGAAAAACACATCCTCTCCTTCTCAGTTTCATCAAAGAGCATACGGGGAAGAGTTTATCGCGGACCGGGGGACCTTGCGCTTCAATCCTAGATGCACTTCGAGCACATGACGTCCGATTCCCTGGCGCTGGATGGGCACCCCACAACCATACCAACGACACAATACAGGGACCTTTCTAGACATCCTGCGGACTCCGTGTTGTTCTGCGAGATGTGTCCGGACAGTGCTCTGCCAGATCGGTTGACCGCAGATTGACCCATCTTCCAACACCCATTGGCAGGGAGAGAGACCTTGGTACACTCCCCCGACAGGTGCTGCGGGGCCAGAGGGGTGTCCAGCAGGAACATGATTGGTGACACTCAAGGTCTGTCATAATAGTCTTAGAAGCGGGAATGTACGATCAATGATAATGCTCACATGGCCGACAGATTGTGGCAACAACGTCGGAACTCCTTGAGGCATATGATCGACTGCCTGATGTCCTACCAGGTTGTATCCAGTGACCGGAATACTATGAGCCTGATTTGGCCCATGGGGAGGATGTGTCACCAAAAGATCCAGAGGGTTTACAGTCTCCGACGATAAATTCTGCGATAGTAATTAACAATGGTCAGAGGAACCCAAGGGCTATATACTCACACCCTGCCATTGAGCATGGCGTGGCCCAAAGGTCGTGGCAGGGACTTCGCCGCAGTGAGGGTTATGATCCATGTCAAGGAAATGGTACAGGCAGAGGGGGGTAACCAGGAAGATTGATCACGATAGGAGTTTGGATGGGGAGTAGGCGTGGGCTTTAAAACGAATGCACATGGAACGGAAGGAGCAGACAGGAATGAGCAGAAGAGAAGGAACAGAAGAGAAGTGGGCATCAACTAACGGAGATGCGCTGATTATATATATGAAATGGGCTGGCCCCCCGCCGCTGTGGCACATGAGCCCGACAGCCAAGTCATCATTAGCGATACCAGTGATACCCAAGAGAATGGAGAGAACGCGCGTCCCTTCCAAAGTGGGAAAACGGGCTCACCGGCTCCATCCGAACACCACTGATCGACGTCCAGGATCTCGGAGAAGACCAACTGAATACAATGATACAGAAGGGGCCCGAGTCGGCGACCGTGAAAGAGGCTTATTAAATGAGTAAGGGTTAGAACGTAGCTCCAATAGACAGTCCGATTAGGACACCTGGCCGGCTGGACGGACGGACAAAGTCGGCGGGAGATAGGAAAACTGAACCTACGGTACGGGATGGCGGTCGGAGAGTGCCAGTCAGCCGGCGCCACCGTCACTAAACCAACACAAACTTGAACGCGGGAACTTGCGCCACTGCGGCCGCGATGGGAGTGTGCGCCGTGGCGCAATTGCCTCACGTCTACACCACCAAGACCATACGTTTCAAACCTTGTCATTACGAACTGACGTGTCCACAGGAACACCTGTCTAGCCACTAGCCACCGACCAAGAAATCCGATGCGTTAGCTAGAAACCTAACTTTACTTCCCTCCGCTAGCCCGGGTTTTGAGCGACTTCGTTCAGCTGAGCCTTAGTAGTGTCTATATAAGGAAAGGTAAGTAATTGTAAGGCAGTAATGCTAATGATTCCCTATTAACCCGGGACGATCCCTAGCCGTGATGCCACCTACTTGTCCAAGTTAATGATCGAGTTGTAGCCTTCAGCGTATACCTACTGATCTTCAAGCCTACCTGAGCAATGACTGCCACTAGCAACTCGTAAGGACCCGCACTCTGCGTGGAGACGATCCTGTCGATCAATGATTTACGGTCCGTGTTTCGTCCGTTAATAACTGAGCCTGTGCATCGTGTTCCTGATACACTTGCGGACGTCATCTTGAAAGTGGATCTATTATCCTTCATTCCTACTAATGCTCTGCTAGTACCATTCCCTGACATGACCAGATGGACATGTCTCGGGCACGGGGACGACACATCAAGTACCACATGCCTATCCGATGTCACCTGCCTTCCCGCATCGCTGTTTCTCGGTCAACACAGTAGTGCGATGGTCGGCCCAGCGCCATGGAATATGAAATGACACCGATACATGTGGTCGCCTTATCCCCGTCAAAGACTCCATCACATGGCCGCAGAGCCAGCTATTCGGCTCGATTTGGATTCCTCTTGGGTTCGATTTGTTTGCTTACTGCTCGTATGAGCTTGCTGACTCGCACAAGATTGAGGATGGCACTTGTCAATGTGACACCCGAACCTTGTTGCGCATCTCAACCACCAGTGGAATTTGTCAAGGTCTGGAGTATGTCAAGCTTCCGATTCGATTGACATTTAACAGACGGTCAAACGTCCTCGAGTAGGCCGGCAGCAGGGCAAAGCATCGGGGGATGTGGAAGTGCTGGCTCCGTCTTGTTCGCAATGGCGATTCATTGATAACACGCGCCCACCACGAGTACCTGCGTTGTACCTGGCACCAACGTTTCTTATTGACCGAGTTTCATTTCCCAACGCCACCAGAGGCATGTATGGAGGTAAGTATTGCAGCCTTGCTCATGGTCTGGAAACGAGTCAGACCCTGCGCAGTGCCAGGGACGCCCGTACCTCCCTTGTATCCTCGAATCGCAACGGGGAAGTGGTGGAGGCGCATCCCTGACAACATCACAGTCCAGACAATGGACCTGGGTATCTACATTGTTTGTCATTGTAACGTCTCCATGGGATAGTTATTGCATGTGTTTCGGACTGATCATTCCGATAGGCTCGTTACGTCGGTCTTCTCCGGGTTCTGTAAGTCTGTGTTTCCTCGGCGCATATGTGATACAGCTGACTTTAAATTCGTCTCAAGTGCAGATGCCATCGGTCAGTTCGAGGGCATTAACAATTCAGACTGACAGTTCAGACTGACCAAATAGTAACTTTGCAGTCTATAGTGACTTACTACCTGGGCCCGTTGTGGTCAGTTTCTGCTTGCTCTGCTCGTAACCCGAGATTAATGTATTTTTGACAGACGTAGGTACTTCAGGCACTCAACTGAGGCCCTAATGTTAACATTTGAACAGGTGTAAGTCTCCCGTTCCTCCATTGACCCTCGATGATATATGGGTGCTTTTCGAAGGCATGGCACTGTCCACGATTTATTTATGGGGATATATCCTATTTATCGCTGCCGCCGATTGTGAGTTGTCATACTCTTTATGAAGCCAATTCCCTCTGTGCTGAATTCAATCATAGTGCTGATGGTTCTGCGTGTTTATGCAATGTGGAACCAGTCGAAAAGAATCCTCGGCATTCTCCTCTTCCTTTATTTGGCGCAAATAATTGTCACTGGTGTTTGGGACGGTCTTTATGAAGCCCCCAATAAGTCCTTGTCAGGTACGTTGCAAGCAAGGCTTAACTTTTGCATGCAATCCTATTCAAATGGTGCTCTATTTCTGTTCCTTTCTCCAGTGGTGATAGAGCACACCATCGTTTCGACGTATTGTGTATTCCACATGACAGGACAACCCTCATACATCTACAGAGCAATTCCCCGATTTGTTCTCAGTGCTACATTGTTGATCCTCGCCGTCATCTCGACTATCAGACAAGCAGCTGAGACGAGCCAACTGACGGGTCGGTGGAAGGTCAATCAGTACATGAATCTATTTATGAAGGAAGGTGTACTCTATTTCGTCTTGTATGTTTCTCTTTCTCGTTTCTGTCATTGTTACATGTCGATCCACTCACTCTCCCACAAATACCCATGAAGATATAATATGACTAACTATTTCTTCTGTAGGACACCACTTTTCAACATCATGTCTGTGCTCCAACTTCCTCCCTTCTGGTTTACAGATGCCCTGTCCAGGCTTAGCGAGGCGTTTGTATACATCACCATGCCTCATTTCATCATTGGTACACGGGCATTGTATGATCGTGACCGACGGAGGCGGTGGCAAGGGATGGACACTGGATTTGGAATGATCTCGCAATCAGTGTCTCAGGATGATGAGCCTGCTTTACCTACGATGGTATTTGCGGATGCCAGGCCAGAGGATTCTGCGGTGGAGAGCAGCACTAGCGACTCGGAGGCGGTTTCTATCGGTAATGGTGCAGGGTAAGTATGATCGATGGAGCGTGCGGGTTACCGCAAGATGGAGATTCCCCGTATATGGAGACGTACATACAAGCACCATTTCTGCCTATGGTTTACATCAGAACATAACATTTACACGATGCAGTCAAATGCAATAAAGCTAGATCTACATACCGACTGAATATGGTATCTATGTGGCCGCACTGAATCACCTGAATCAATGCGTCTCATCGTGGGCATGTGAACGGAAACAGAGCAGCCAGGTGGGGAACGTGATCGCGAGGGTGGAATAGCGCGTTCCTTCCTGGCGTAGGCCCACAGTAAACATTAATAATTTGGCTCGCACCGTCAGATGGACCCCAGCGGATCCAGACTGGGATGAATCATGCGCTTGTCGCGCCTAGTTAGACGTGAGCTATCGCGGCATAGCTTACCATCACTAGAACACACCTGGCCTACTTCTGTTGCATGCGCATTATGTTACCCACTACGAGAGGTACCTTCATCCGGACGCTTGACGACCTCGCGGGGCAGTTTCTTCTATAAAGTGTGATCAGTTCGTGCGTACAAACCGAAGAGTGAACACACCTGTTTTATTCTCACAGGTATTGCAACCGCTCGCTGAGTGGGTAAGTCGACGGATTACATCTCTTCCTGTTTGTCTGTCAAGGAACACGCACCTGTCGGCGTCGACTGGCAGCTATTGTCCATGGCCCCTTACTCATGGGTTCCGTTCTGGCCGGCGAGGGGGAGGGCGATCGATCTGGGTGTTGACATGATTTTCCAGTATTTCGGCCATACGTGTGTGAGGTGTTGTCCTTGCTATTCGTGTTCCACAGCCACCTCTTGAACGTCCAATCGCGCTGGGCCGACTGGATGTTTTCCCTGGCGCGTGGCCCTACCGCAGAGGTACTTGGTAGTGGTTGATTGTCCTCGTGAGGATTGGGAGAAGAATTTGGGAACAGTGACTATGAGTACCGTCAGCGTGCGAAGAACATGTGGAATTGATGGCTGATACCTGCCTTACGCTGAACTTCTCTGGCGAGCTCAGTATTGTTAATGGAAGGTTTCGCATTGACGGGGGCCACTGCGAAAGTGGACCGGGAAACAATGGTGCTCCGGACTGTACTTCTGGTGCACTGAAGGGAGAAGGGCCCCGATCGGACATCTGAGGCACGACAGGTTGGTCCATGTCACTGTTCCAGAAGCCCCAGGCGCTAGTGCGAGATCTCAGCTTCTTCAGGTTGTCGAAGATCTCAAGTCTAGTGTTGTCTTCAGCTGTGGTCTCTATGTGAGTGATGGGTATGTTATCTACCACCAACTCTAGGAACACCCTGACCTTTGCATTTTAATCCAAAGCAGGGAATCGTCGACCAGCAGGACCCGTTTGAGTCGGAATTGGACTCGCAACCTACACATCATGATCAGCGTCTCTTGTACCCTAAGATAGAAGAACACACCCAACCATTAGTCGAGTAATTTGATTAGGAGGTCGAAGGCCGTCGCCTACGCAAAGAGTTTGACCTCTCACGAGTATCAAGATGAGTAGCCTTGTGGAGTGCGGTCCTAACAAGCTTCTCCCGTATTGCGACGAAATCGGATTTGGTGAGCCCGGCGTAACGCTGGACTATTCCTTCCAAACTGCCTTCTTCTCAGCCGCCATTAGGGAACCCGACTTGTCGAGGCCCTGCCATGTGGGTGGCATTCGGTCGATAGAACCACTGAGGACAAGAGCAGCACCAGTTCTCTGACCAGGTTCTCAACAATAGCAACTCGAACCTGGTGAATCGAAGGAAGAGCGAAAAGAGTTCGCGATGGTTGCTCGAGAGCTCGATATTATCACAGATGAGTCGCTTCGTGTTGCGGGACCTGGAAAGCGCGTTGAAGAGAGCGACTGACGGACTTACGAAAAACTGCATCCGACGATCTGCGCGACAACTGATTCTGAAGCGGAGGGTCGGAGTAACTGATACTCTTGGTTGCATGGTTTCTATAGTAATACATCCTTTGAATGGGTCAGAGGGGAGTTGGATCGGCGCTGTCTCGGAAATTTGGCAGGCTCGGCACACCCCGACCAGCATCCTCCGTCACTCCCAGAAATGCCACGGTGCTCGTCTCATGAGAAAGCTACAGCCGTTGCCTAGATCTTCAAGCCGTCAATGGTACCACGAGAGCTAGGCTGCTTTGCAACCCGCTAGCTTATTCGTGGCGACGATCTGAACAACCTTTGAATGCCGAATCATGGATGCTGCCGTTTCGAATCACACTCAAGCATAAATCGCAAGGGGGCCTGCACTCGCCTATATGGCTCTCAATTAGTTCTTTGCCACTCCGGCAAGTTCTTGACACTTGTCCCAAGTCACACCCCTCCGACTACGACCAATGTTCAAGTGCTGTAGCAGAGTCTGGACTCTCCACCTATACTTCCCGATCGGTAAGCCTAACTAAGCACGACACAACAAGGTGGCACCACTCGTAGTTAGGCTTGTTTGTTCGCTTTCCTGCCCACCAGCAATACCTAATGTCCCAAATATCCTAATTATACTTACTAGCTGGGCTGCGCACAGCCTGACTAAGCATGGCCCGTGCGTCTTATACGGCA
>JBBPMX010000323.1:0-15448 GCA_038090515.1 Pulveroboletus cf. viridisquamosus | reverse complement strand
ATGAAACGGATACATGCAAACCGGAACCGGATAGACAGTACGAATAATCGGATGAACGAAATACGAAACGGACTGACCTCGAGATGGTACGGAGGGACTCGGGACACGAATAGGACGCTTGATGGACGTATGGACGAGCTGAAAAATAGGACCTACAACCGTAGGAGGCCGCAGGCTCCTACACCGTTCGGTAGCTACATTCCATTTCGGACCTGTACGACAGTACTGAGGTGAGCCACTCTTCTATTTAGGATGAATCCCTTACTTACATACCTTAGTCCTACTGTGTACTACACACCCAGACAACGTGCAAGATCGCTTCGCCCCACAAGTGTTGAAGCGACATACTCTATGCTACAGAGGTTAGGCTAGTAGGACTTACATAAGCACAGGTGATTGGTTGATACGTTCACACAAGGTAGTGGTAGTAGATCAAGAGATGATTCAAACTCAGACGACTGAGTCCAAATGTAAGTACAGCTGATGTAATACACTATACTAGGTATACTACTGTACACTATTGTAGAACGGGGCTGGAACAAGTCTTAGCTCGTTCAACAACAAGGCCTTCAGCAAACCACTGGCGTGCAAGACAGTCCAAACACGTTCGACAAGAGTGCGGTTCAAGCGTTCTGCCACACCATTGTGTTCTGGTGTATCGTGTGTGGTGAGTTTCCATTCCGTTCTGTGATCCTTCAGGTGACAATTGAACTCATTGGATAAATACTCCCCCCCCATGGTCAGAACGCAAACGTTTCATGGCCGTTCCGTGCTGCATCTTCAATCACGACTCAAACTCCAGGTAAGCCTGGAATGTCTCAGACTTGGCACACAAGAGGCTAACATGTGTGTAGCGAGTGTGATCGTCCATAAACAAGCAATAGTAGCTCCGTTTACCAGGCGTCAGAATGGGAGAAGGTCCCCAAACATCGGTATGAATTTCATCACCAAGTGCTGCTGCACAGCTGGGGTCACGAGTCGTCCCAATAGGCTGCCGGGATGCCTTCCCATACTCGCAAGAGACGCATTGGCCCATAGAGCTATGGTCCGGGTCCAAGGTAACACCTGTGATCATCTCCTTTGCAAGCATCTCACAGATAGTTCCCACTCTGATATGGGACAAGTGAGTGTGCAACTCCTCCATGGTGAGTCGTCGATCCATTGACATGGCCGCTGCAGTCGCTGAGTAATCGCAATGCGTTTTATACAGACCATTTGTAACTGCAACCTGACCCAACAGAGCCAAAAATTTGACAGGTTGCACCATTGAAGATAGCACGGTAGCCACCCTCAGCAAGGCGGCTGATGGAGACGAGAGTCACCTGCATACTAGGTGTGTACAGGACATCCTTCAGAAGGAGCCGAGACTGAGTATCTCTATTAGGCAGGAAAACAGGCAAGTCTCCACGCCTGGTGGTGTAAAAGGTACTGTTGTTGGCACCACATATAGGCTTAGGTGGAATACTGACAAAGTTGATGAAACGGTCCCAACAAGGGGATAGGTGCTGAGAGGCACCGCTATCATATAAGTTGGGGACATTGTCACCTTGCGCAACCAAGGCCTCAATGCCAGTGGCAACAGGCAAGTCAGGCTTGGGCACAACGAGCCACGCACTGTCAGGTGAGTCCTTGTCGCTAGTGGCCGCATTCGCAGAGGCTGACACTTTGCCTTTGCCTTTGTCATCTTTAGCTTTCTTGCTGCAGGACTTCCAACCCTTGGGAGCCTGGCTAGCTTTACCGCCACCCTCCTCCCAGCAATCATGATCTTTATGGCCAGACCAACCACAGTTGTAGCAGTCGCCACCGAATTTCTTCCCCCGGCCCTTTCCTTTCTTGGATGATGCATCAGCACCGAAAGCAGCATTCTTGGACGAGGAAGAAGTCTTCCCCTTGCCCCCCTGGAGCGTTAGACGGTCATATTCCTCCAGCACGATGTCCATCAGATCATCTGAAGTGATGGTAGTGCCCTATATGTGCATAGTGGAAGATAAGGTGGCTAACCCAGGATTGTAAGAACGAGGAAGGGACGCATATACAATGTTAAAAAGGTCCTCATCTGAGACAGGTTGCCCGATAGAGGCAAGGTCCTCATAGAAGGCAATGATCTTCTTGATGTGTGCTCGAGCATCCCCACCGTCCTTCAACTTGAGTTCCCCCAACTGACAACGCATCTCAGTGCCAACCACTATGGACCATGACTGGAAGAGGCTGGAAAGAGTCGCAAAGTATTCATGCGCTGAGTTCTTGTTCACAAGACAAATGAAGAGGGAATTAGGAAGGGTAGTGGCAATGATATGCCGCAATTTCGTGTCCTTTTCGCTCCAAGTTTCCAGATCCTTTTCGTAATCTGCAACTGACTTGAGCTCAGCAGGAGTAGATGCCATCTACCCAGAAGGTTTTCCTTTCGCTGGGTCTGTGGGCTTTGCTTTGCTTCTATTGAGGTAACTAGCCAATCCTCGACTGGCTGCAGCAAGCTGGAGTTGGACCTTCCAAGAGGACCACTCCTTGCCGGATGGATCGAGCTTTGGCAGCTTGATTTCCTCTGATGTAGTACTGATCATATTAGTGGATGTATGCACGATATGGACACGAATATATGCATTTGATCTGTAGATTAGAGCAACGCGGGGCTCATAACCTGTAGAAGTGTACTCAGTACAGGACAGAGTCTCTGACTATATGTATATTGCACCTGTAGAAGTGTACTACAGGGAATGAGTATCGAGTACAAAGTGTGAATGGACCAGTCTTACCTCAGTACAGAACAGAGTCTCTGACTGAGGTGAGGACACGGCAAAATCTATCTTATCTACCAGCGCATTATGTAATCATTATGTAATGTGCTGTGCCGTGTCCATGTCCTAACATCCAAGTCCGTTTGACTATAGTAGGTGGAATAAACACAACACCCACTTCACCAGGAAGTCCATCATCTGGAAATACCAGGATGAACCCTTGCTGCCCGCAAGATACCCCCTTGTCTCCATCCTTTAGGACCTTCACCAAGTTCACACTCAACCCTTCAGGATCAAGCATAACAATTGGGCCATCTCTCCTGCATATGTTTGGCCTTGAAGTTTCCATCCATGACAAGCAATTGGGCATACTTCCAGCTGTTTGAAATTGAGTCAGATAGCACTTCCATCAAAGAAAGCTGTCACTGACTCAGTCAGCTCCTCTGTTGACACTTGGACATTTGTCCCAGGCTGAGGACATATATGACAGAGTACCAGGATGGACCTGCATTGGTGTGTAGGGTGATGAGATTGGGGACTGGTTGTTGATACCCTTCACAATATTGAGTTCTCCCTGCCCCACATCGTTTCAGTTCATGAACCATGACATCCAATGGAACATTTACCCCATTATGCCAGTTCCTACTGCTCAGCAAGGTATTTAGTATTATTTGTATTATTTGTATTTGTTCTGTCATAATGGTGGCTACTGTCACTGTAGCGTCAGTCAACGCTTTCACCACAACTTCCCTGTCATGAACGCAAAATAAATCGTCATTACACATAGTACTGTGATGTTGCATGGGGAAAATTACATCCTGCGATTATCCTGGCAGGATGAATCATGCTTCAAGC
The DNA here is from genome assembly GCA_038090515.1 of Pulveroboletus cf. viridisquamosus. Lineage (NCBI taxonomy): Eukaryota > Fungi > Basidiomycota > Agaricomycetes > Boletales > Boletaceae > Pulveroboletus > Pulveroboletus cf. viridisquamosus. The sequence goes on along the minus strand of JBBPMX010000323.1, from coordinate 11,858 downwards.
TTCATCCATGTCCAGGTTGTTGGCTATCGATTTGAGTACTACCTTGGGCTTCAGGAGCGTGGTAACCCCAAGCTCCACTGTATCTCCCTGCATCACTTTCTCTGACTTCTGCAATCCCAGTGTGGACGTGCACAGCACGATTTGCCCTTCCAAGTTCTTCTCATACGAGTCGAAATTAACCATTGTAGCTTCATCAAACCTTTCATCTGAAGTCACACTGACAGACTCCAGGTCAACCGACATCACCTCCTCACCCAGGGCCTTATTCAACCGCAACGCCATCTTAACAATATTAGAAATTCGTTCACCACAATTCTGCATGAGCATCTGATGAATTTCCTTGTAGCTCTTCGTGCATCCTGCTGTGACAAGGACGCTGACAAGTGCATCAGACATGGGACCAACTAGTGTCGCATGGACACCTTGCAGGGCCACTTTCTGTGCGTGTGCACGCATCAGGGCATGCCAACATCCGCCTACTGCCTGTGTTTCTGTGCGGATATCAGCACAGGTGATGTGTTGAAAAGATGTACTTCACCTGTTTCACGGACGCTATTATAGAGTGCTGCCAGCGGCCGATTGACTTGGAGACTGTCAAGGTCCCAGCTCATGATGATATGGCGTGAAAACTCGACTGTGACTCCCTGCAGTGCAATCTGTATGAGGAGTGGGTCATCGGCATACAACATGGCGCCGAGCAGACGTTCCAAGGTGGCACCCATGTACTTGCTTGTTCTGGTGCTGGCCTCCTTCATCTCGTCTGCATGCTCTGATTGGCATGCAAAGTCAAAGGAATCGAGAATGAGGGCAGAGGTCCGCAAAATCTCAATGTTGAGAGCATTGATTAGAGCAATAACCTGGGTGCCAGGCAGCATATCGGGTTTGATGAAGCGGACCTGAACACCCTTGTTGCGGCTGCTCTGGGTAAGAGTGAGACACGACATGAAGAAGAATCTTTCCAGAAGTGACAAGGATAAGTCTTCCGAATTGATTGACTATCATATCCATACAGGTGGGCTTAAGTACGAAGTAGTCTGGGTAAAGGGTTGGTTTAAATAACAAATACTTGGTCCGTTGAGGGACTAGCGATGTCCATTGAAATCAGAGGAATGTCAACTGTTGAAGTCGGTAGAAATATACGAAGAGTTCCAATGGGTTCCGACTTCCTTAGTCAGAGTGTCCATTCCGGGTTCTGAGGTTCCGGGCTGTCCGTTACACATCCCCCTCGAGGGAACGTTCACCGTTCCCTTCAACAGGACTGAATCGGTCGTCGTCGTTCGCCATAGCCATGTCCTCATCACTGGCTTCATACTCTCCCTCAGCATCCCTATCTGTTTCTTCATTCTTGGTGATTACAGGTTCTCCTGGTGATTCCAGGATCGGTTCCCGAGGTGCTGTCCTCTGTTTGGGAAGCGTTGACCCAGCGTTCCTGCTGCTTCATCGTTCGCAATGCCTGGAAGGTCAGGTCCTCTGCTCATCCTGCCGATGCCAGTAAGTTTCCCGCCAGTTTCCTCCCCTTGCTCCTACTCTGCCGTCGTCTGAGAATGGAAACCCTGGATGGGTTGCGATCCCAAGCCCCCGTTCCCTTACTCTTCCCCGTCGTTCTCTATCCATCCTTACCCTCTCGTTTTGACGTAGCTCCCTGTCAAGGAGCATCTGACCAATAGCCTCCATCCTTGGGTCAAGAGGAGAGGCAGTCTCGCTTCCTTCAGGGCCAAAGAAGAGGGTGGCAGGTGGTTCCAGGTAGGTATGACTTTCCCACTGTCCGTTGTCTCCGATTATTGACACACGGTAGGGGTTGTGGGGCTCAGAGTTGAAAATATGGGCAAAGCGTGAGTACCCTTCAGGGATGGACAAGAGCCATTCAGCGACGACCGAGGTTCAGATCTGAATGCTGTGCGCTAGAAAGGCCTGGAGCTGAGCTCGGGCCACAAAGTAAGGGATTGAATCAGGCTGATCATCTTGGATAAGGAAGTCTCTTCCTTTGGTGAAGATATTGGTGAGTCGGAACAGGCGATTGGACCGATGACCAAAGGAGCTAGATCTTGCCATAGATTCAGACTAGGCATCAAAATTCTCAACCCAGATGGCTGCATTAAAAAGGGTTGGTTCGTCCTCATTCTGATCTCCGGTTTGCAAAGGTAAGTCATCGATACTTTTCACGTTCATCAGTTCAAGGAACTCAGCCAGTGCTGCGAGGTGCAACACCTGATCCGCTGACATCCAAGTGATGTCACCTGCCATCCACTGTACTTCAAACGAGGCCGCTTGTCCTTTACCCACGTGTGACAAAATACGCTCTACTTTCCATTCTTGGTCCGTCGTTCCAAAGTCATACAGTTGGGTCTCTAGTCGACCCAGGAATAATCGATCATTGTTAGGGATGTGGACTCACAGAAGGGATGAGTGAAAAATGGGATGGATTCCCCTTTGCCTGAGCCTCGCTGGTAAGTCGATCCGATACAAGTTGTTATCGTAATCCTTCTCGATTTTGTAGGGGCCTATGAACCGCGGAGCTAACTTTCGAGCAACTCCCTTAGGAAGGGACATATTCTGGGTGGAAACATAGACTAGTTCTCCCACTTTGAACGGTGAGATCTGTCTCTTCCAGTTCGTGACCTGGGTTTGCTTAACTCGGGCAGCAATGATGGTGTCATGAGCTTGAAGCATGGCTGTCTTCATCCGTTGGGCAAAGGCTTGTACGCTAGAATATTCGTCCTGCAAGGGATTGTTCCAAATGAAGCTAGTTGGAACTCGACCTGAGTTAAGAAAGAATGGCGAGAATCCGGTTGTTTCAGAACAAGCTAAGTTGATTGAGAATTCGATGGCAGGGAGTTTGCTGACCCAGTCCTGCTGTGTGCTGCCGATGCAAGCCCTGAGCATTTGGCCAATAGTGCGGTTTGCTCACTCAGTCACCCCATCAGTTCATGGGTGGTAAGCACTCGACAGTCTATGTTTAACTCTGATTAATTGCTTCAGCCGGTTCCAGAAAAGGCTTGTGAAAAGCGAGTCTCGGTCGCTCACCATGGTTTTCAGTAAGCCATGATGCTTATATACTTCAGCGAAGACCAACTCAGCCATTTCTCTCGCAGTGTAGTCTACACAGCTAGGTACAAGGTGCACCATTCCAGTGAACTGGTCAATAATGACAGTAATGGAATTGTATTCCCCATCTCTGTCTTTGGACAGAGGCAGCGGCCCTAGGAAGTCAATTCTGATAGATTCCCATGGCTTATTGGGAGTCTCAAGTGAGTGTAAGAGGCCGAAAGGTTTTTGATTCAAGGGTTTACTCCTACTGCAGGTTACGCAAGATTCGCAAAACCGTCTCATGTTGTTTACCATGGTTTTCCACCACAGGTGTTCTCTGAGGTACGTGAGTGTTTTGTTGCTTCCTAGGTGAGCTAACAGGGTATGGGCCTGGTCAATCAGCCGTTCTCTGGCTTTCTGTCCCGAGACCATTAAATCTGGGATGCACAGCACAGTTCGTTCTTTGGTGCATAACTGAATGTATCCCTCTTTTACCTCAAAGTTTCGGTAGCGATCCGGGTTTTCCAGGATGAGGTTAAAGAAGGGGTCCTTGTTATAACTACCCTTGATCTGTTTCAGGGTATTGTTTTCGTCTAAGGAGCTTAACGGAGCCTCAAGTTCTTCTCTGGTGGGTTCTCTTTCTTCTGTTTTGTTAGGTGTTTCCTGACCTGGTTTCTCGAGTTTCTCAGAAGTAGGGACTTCTGATGGAAACATTGAGGTTTCATAAGATGATTCGAGATTAGTAGGGTTGGTGGTATTCTCCTCCCCCTCCGGTGGTTGCCGTGGGCCATGGACAACGATCTTATTACGCATTCTGTGTATAAAGTCTTTTGCTGCTGTCGAATGGGCAGCAGCAGGAGCATGAGGTTTACGAGCTGCTGTCGAATTGGCAGCCACAGGAGCGTGAGGTTTACGAGCTGGTATTGTCGACACAGGGTCCAAGCGCTCCCGTGGTTTACCTTTGGTTGTGCGGGTGCTCCGATGGATTGCCGCTGCAGGTGGGGATCCTTCCCCGCCAACTAGTACTGGCATACTGATCAATTCCACCAAGGTACTTGTCAACCTCTCATCTGCGCTTTGCAAGTATTCACTGGGAGCTCACACAGTACCAGGAGCATCGAATGAATAGAGTCAGGACAAAGTGTTCGGGAGAACATTCTCCACGCCGGGTACGTACTGAATCTGAAAGTCAAATTCGCTCAGCTTTTCCATCCATCTGGCCTGCCGGCCCGACAGGTTATGCTGGTTCCACAGGTGCACTAAGGCCTTATGGTCAGTGAGCCAGGTGAAGTGGGCACCCTGTAGAATATCTCGGTGACGTAGCATCCCCTCCACTCCCACTAGTAGTTCCTGCTCATGTACAGCATAGTTTTGCTGCGTAGGAGTCATTTTCGCACTGTAGAAGGCAGCTACTCACACCATCCTCCAATCAGGGCCCTGTGCTATGATGCCAGCCACTCCATTAGCACAGGCATCTGTCATCAGCCAAAGAGGGTCGCTCCCAGGGCCGTAACGGACTGGGACTCGATAATGGTCCATGCAAGCCTGGATAAAGGCCTTGACCTGGTCAAAGGCACGTTGCTCGGTATCCGTCCATCGAAAGGGGACAGTGTCCCCAGTGACTGCTGAGAGGACGCCTAGCGGTACACACACTTTATAAATGTCATCAGCTAGATAACCCACCGCGCCTATGAATCCTCGCAGTAGGTCACGGTTAGTAGGGACTTTCCAGTTCATCACCTGATCCACTTTATCAGGGTCCATGCAAATGCCATCGTCGTCAATGATTTGACCCAGCACCTTCATTGATTTACACAAAAAACGAAGCTTAGACTCGCTAAGGTAAAAGCGTTCCCGTTTGAGGATCTCAATGACGGTTGATATGTGCTGAATATGATCTTCCACAGAGTCGGAGTAGATGATGATGTCATCTAGGTAGACATCCATCCAACAACCGATGAAGTTACCGAAAAGGAGGTTCATTAGGGCCTGGTAAGTCACAGGTGCATTGCAATCACCGATTTGAATAACGGTACTTAGCATGTTCCTGTCAGGTGTTGTAACTGCAGTTCAATCAACATGCTCTGGGATGATATGAATTTGTTCATAAGCATCCTGTCCATCAATAATGGAGTGGTACTTATACTGAGCTACCCGTCGTAGGATCCCATCAATGTCCGGCAAAGGAGCCGACAATTTGTGGGTATTCTTATTACGTTCCTGTAGATCCACAACAGTACAGAGTTTGTCTGTCCCCACCTTTCTAATGAGGAGCATAGGGACAGTATTACCAATACTGGTCACTTTCCAGTGGCCAGAGGCTAGGTAGGCTCGCCATTTTTTGATCCACTGTGGTCTCAATGCTTCTGGACACCGTGAGGGGCGCCAGGGGTATATCCGCTCAAGGTCGATTATAGGGATGGTATGGTTAATTGCCCGGAGGGGAGGTAACTCTGTTTCACTAGCTTTCGCACACAGTGGTCTCGTCAACTCGATCAGTTTTGTTTGCACCAGATCAAGCTGTTCGTCTAGGAGGTCTGTAGCTTGCAAAGACAGCACTTTCACTTGGTCCCCTCGAACGGGCAATGACCTAGTGCTTCCAACGATAACTCGGGCCTTGTTCAACCCTACAAGAACCTGATGCTGAAACAGGAACGGTGTCCCTAGAATCAGATCATAGTTAAGTAGGTTGACGACATCGAAGTATCACTCCTCTTTGATATCCTGATATTCGATGCATGCTCTCGCTCCAAAGTTGATCTTTGATCGCGATCCTTGAACTGCCAACTGAACGGTGAGTGGCTTTGCCAACGTGAACCGAGGGATACTCAGTTGCTCAGTCAGAGTTGATGATATGAAGTCTGCCAGAGAGCCCATATCAAGAAGTGCTCGTGCTGGGCATCTGTTCACCTGAACAATAACTACGATTGGTTTGGGTATGACCCATTTTAAGTCCTTTGCTGTTGCTGAGTTACATTCAATAGAAGCAAATTGGTCATGAGACACTTGTGCTCCAAGCAGTTCCAAATCACTAACATCCTCTTCGTCAGATGACCAAGGGTGCAATTCAGCCTTAGGCGGCTTGCTCACTTGGTCAGGCAGATCCTTGAATAGCCAGGAAGGGATTCACCATTGGTCAGTCTTAGGGGGATTCCACCCTCTGATTAGCTTCTGAACTTTCTTCCTGTACCAGCTGACCAGATCAAACTTCTCTAGAAGAGCAAGTCGATGGGGAACTCGTGTCTTGGTACCCAGAAGTCGGTCCCAGATCCAAATTCCCCGACGGTTAGTAATGCAGTCAAAATGATGGAGTGAGTCGCTCTCTTCCTCATCAGAATCTACTCCGGATGATAGCAATTGCTGAATCTGGAGTGCCAGTACATTTGTCATGATTGAATGCCAAAGGTGAGCTGACCGCTCGCTCTCCAGGCCATATCCCTTATTCACCATCATGTTGGTGTACCATTCCGTAGGGCGGAAATCACTGTCAAGCAAGAGAGCCGAGTCAATCAAGGTATCCCATTCTTGATCTATCGATTGCCAGTTATCACTAATAACGTGCTGTGTAGGAGAAACCTGATAGACTCCAAATTGAGGTAGCCAGGGGATGGTCCCTCGAGATGGTTGTGTGATGTGGGAGTCTCCCGGGTAGGGGCCTCCTTGGTTCAGGAGTGTTTCAGCCTGTCGTGCAAGAGGGTCTCCCATCTGGTGAGGAGATTCGATATATTGGGCCGAGGCACTTTCATCACTTACTATATCGGCATCTGAAAGTGAATGCAGGTCTGGAATCTCACCTGACGGCGAGAAGCTGTCTAGTGGCAGATCATCATCCCAAGTGGTAATTACATTAGCAGTTGATAGCATCAAACTGCTGGTACTTTCGGTCGTATCTGTGAGGGCTTGCAGGGTTCTAACTGTATCTCCCAGGCCTATTGTGAAAGCGGATATTTCCCCAGGTGGGTTTCCCGACTCGGGGCCATTCACAGTTTGTTGTTTGAGACATTGACGAGCCATGTGTCCAGACTCTCCGCATTTGAAGCAGAGTTTCTCAGCCACCCATCGGTCGTGTTCCTCCTTACTGAGTTTAGTGTGATCTGAAACTTTCGTTCCAGCTCTGGTATTGGGCTTTCTAGGTCGACGATGGGCATTTTGATCAGGCCGACTCTCTCGTTTCTTGGCACTGTCAGTTTTCTCCCTCTGGTGAGTCTCCAGGTTCCAATTTGGGGCAAGCCCCATGTTATTTCGGGAGGGTCAGCTTCCTCCATTAGGCTGATTGCCAGGGTCCTTAGGGTTTTTCTTACTCTGGAACAGAGTTCCTGGGCTTCCAGTTGGCCCAGCCTTGGTAGGACGATCTCGTCACTGAGCCACTGAGAAGGCTATTTCTATTACCTCAGCCACAGCTATAATGTCCTTTAAGGATGAGCGCTCAGGGTTGAGCTTGTCCTTCCACAGTTCCGTCTGAAGGTAAGAGTCAAACCCAAACCAGAGTTTCATGACTTGGTCCCGTTCGCTAACATCTCCAATCAGATTCCAAAGCTCGTAAAGATCTGAGACATAGTCTCGGACAGTTCACTCATTTTGAAAGGTACGCTTCAGCTTCTCTCGCTGCTTAGTTCTGAAGTCAATCGTAAAGCAGCAGTTAAACAGCTCAAGGAAAAAGTCCTTGAGACGCCATCGGTAAGGGTTGTCTGAGACTTCTCAAATATAGAATTCATGGGCTTTCCCACTCAGGTAGTGAGAGAGAACGAAGACCTGATCTCGCATCTTCACCCCTCCGGCATCTAAGTAGGCTGTCCCTTCGGTCATGAAGCGATGGAAGGAGTGAGAGTCAGGCAGTCCCTCATAGGTGAGTGGTGGGATAGGTTTGATCCATCCATATCCTGCTGTTCACTTCCTTTCTTTCTTAGACTTCGTCTTTTGGTGCTTCTGGTGCTTCTGGTGCTTCCGGAGCTTCCACTTCCTCAACTTAGGGGAATGTTCCTCTTTGCTAGTTGTGCTCGAGTCCCTCAAAATTGAGCTGTCTGACTCGCTCTCACTTGTTAGGCTATCGGACCTTGAAGAACTTGAAGAGGGAGTCTCCGAAGAGTCAGACTCATCAGTCGAAGAACTCTGTGAGTCCTCTCTTTTGTTCTTTTGTTCTCGTTGCTCAATTTACGTCAAAGCCCGGCCTAGGTAGCTCTTTGGGGCTATCTGCTAGGCGGGTTCTAGCACATGGGTTCCACTGGTGCGCTGCTTCCCTTTCTTAGCTTCTAAGGCGGTGTTAATCATTCTCAAGATGGGGTCCTGGATAGCTGAAGCCTCTCCCTCCCCAGCTTTCTGGTGAGTGTTCTGATTCAGATTCTCAGTATTCGTCATTTCACCCTTCTTTGTCTGAGATGATTGAGACTTCTCATCTTGGTTTCTAGTTACCTGGGTTTTGGCCCTTTCAGCCTTTCTGTACTTCTTCCAGTCCTTCAGTGCTCGTCGTTGAGCCTCGACATCCAGCTCTGGGTTCTCAAAGGTGAGGTTTCCCCAATTTCGGGGATCAACTCCCTTTCCTGCTTTCTTCGAAGGTACTTCCTCTTCAGATAGGTCAGAAGTGAGAGACTGAGCATTTGCCTCAGCTCTCGCTCTCTGCTGGATTCGATCATGCTGCTCTGGCGTTAGTTGTTGGTCAACCTCAGACAAGGTACGTGTCATACTAGGTCCCATGCTCTGTTGTTGAGTCAAGGTTGGGACCTTATTCCGCCTCTTTTTTTCGTTACAGTAGTCCATCCTACATTGTCATTGGGATCAAGTCCCTGGGAAGTTGCCAGGGTTTGCTGCTGCCTTTCTCGGTCCGAGTCTTTCCTCGTTCTCGATTCAGACTCCTCGTCTGGGGACAAATCAGGTAAGGACTTGTCATTGCTGGGAGCATGCGGCTCAACCAGATGTGTATCCTTTGCAGCTGCAGTGGAGGGAGGTTTCCTCTCCATTCTGCCCATTGCAGCATCACCCTCATGACCCTTTTGGTCATGGGTGGAAGGAGAAGGTATGGAGGACTCGCTCAGGGCTCGTTGCCGCTGAGTGACCTGGGAAGTAGATTCCGTTTCTTGGGTTTTGTGACTTCACAAAGTATATCGAGACATTCGTTTTCTTAGCAAGTCGTCCAGCATTGTGGTTACAATTACTGGTGGGCCTAACCGGTAGGTTCACCTTCCAAAGGGGACAAGGTAAGAAGAGTTGAGTTTAAGTGTTTTGGATCAAAATAGGATTCTTTAGAAGATGTACAATGTCAAAAAGATGTCGCAGCTGCTCTGGGTAAGAGCGAGACATGACACGAAAAAGAATCTTTCCAGAAGTGACAAGGATAAGTCTTCTGAATTGATTGACTATCATATCCGTACAGGTGGGCTTAAGTACGAAGTAGTCTGGGTAAAGGGTTGGTTTAAATAACAAATACTTGGTCCATTGAGGGACTAGCGACGTCTGTTGAAATCAGAGGAATGCACTGAGGGAAGTAAAGTACATTGTTTTTAGCACCAAAATCCTTCTAAAATAGTAGCCACATGCAACCAATATAAGTGATAAATGCACATATTCAGTGACAGGACCTGCCACTGATTGGAGGTTTTTGCTACTAGAAATCAGTGACAAAGCAATTAATTTATCGAGCCCAGTGCTACTGGAAACAGTTGACAAACCAGCTCATATTGTGGTACACAGGACACTTGAAATGTTACCGCTCGTCAACTTGAAAATAGGACCTCACATCACACTCTAGTCTGTCCCGCATATGACTCTGATATTTGGCTTACAGCGAGTATACTATAGTATAAAGACCAGTGAGAGTTAAGAGGAAGCGGGCAGACAATATCAAATCGACACTGTTGCGAATCATATCATACATGGTGATACTGGATCTGGCCATCATCTTCAGTCGTTACTTGCTGTTGTTCACCGGGCATTGTCATCTATTGTCCATTGTCGTTTATCGCCTGTTCCTGTTGATAGCCCCGTGAATTGTTCATTCTTCAAGTGCTTGCTCGATCGCTGACTGGTTCCAGGATCGTGCGCATGTGTTGTGGGTCTTTATAATTACATGTCAGTGACAATAGCACAGAGAAGTACAAGCGTAACTTTTCCATATTTTACCTTTCTGCCAGTTCTCCTACCTCTCGGCTCAGGATTGCCATTTGGATTCTCTGAATCATTCAGTGGGTCACATCGGATGACTCGTGGGGCTGGCCGAGGATTGGTGACCTGTGTAATGTTCTGTAGTTATGGCTGTAGTCACGTGCCCACATGCAGCCCGAAGCTGAACACGTACCTCATCTGGATCAGGACCCTTCTTCATCCAAAGAAACAGATTCTCCGCCCTGTCTACGTCCTTTTCAGTTGGGATGACCTGTGGCCAAGGGTTACATGAGTCGCCCGTGATTCTATGGCCGACCCTGCCAAATAGAATCATGTTTATCTGCATAATATTGTCCAGCTCCTCATCATCGACATCAGGATACTGTAGCTCGCCTAAATCACTGCTTTTCAGCATGCAAGAGTATCCATTAGCAAGCATCGAGTTGTTGAGGTCCTGCATGATTAATGTAGCTGCGACGTGAGGAACTAAACCAAATCTAAGGAACTGGGAATGCGAGAGTGGTTTGAACCTGACGTCTGGAGTCATTTCCACAGGAAAAAGGTAGAGTAGCGTCTGTAGGATGACGGACTCGCCCTTGAGTCCGTAGCTATATATTTTCGAGTGCAAGCACGGCAACACAGATAGCACTTGTGTAAAATTACTTACTACCCAACGCGCACATATTTTGCAGTGTTGCTACCTGCCAACAGCCTTGAAGCAGGTACAGCGGCAAGTTTCTCTATTGTCAGGTTGTCGAGTATTAGGTTGTGGACGAAGCCATTCCAAACACACGATGTTGACGGCCGAAACATGTGATCGCTGATAAATTGTTGGAGGTGGTCAAACATCACCACAATGCAACGTGGAATTCTCTTGAAGTCCATGGATGTTACTGGCCACTTGTTCTCCAGCCCCTCCTGTAGCATTTCCAATCTCTCTCTGTTCCTTTTGATCAGTATACAAACCTCATCAGCCAAGCGTGTTGCGCTGTTGCGTCCTCGCTGTTGACATGCTATCATATACTTCCCAATCGTGATATCAAGCTCTGCGAAGCATTCGCCTGCGGCTGGGATACGATCCTTGTATAAATGACCTGGGCAGTGAATGAGCTGCCCAGTCTCAGTATCAAGTTCATCTTCACTAGTCGTTAGACCAGCAATATGAATGTTCTCATCATATGGGTGCAAGTCCTCCGGATCAAATTCAGCCTGATAAAATTTCTCCTGAGGATCCTAATCGAAGAAGACAAGTCAACTGGCACTTGAGAAATGAAACTTAACCCATGTACCAGAAAACTAGGCCATTCTTCCATGAAAGGAGGGGGCACAGGTTGAGGAACTAAGTTGGGGCTCACACCATACGCGTCCTTGTCTAGAGTTAACCTGTTGCTGAGCATCCGCTTCTTGGAAGGGGGGATTCTTATCGTCAAATGGTCTTCAGCAGGCTCTGCATGGGCATCACCGTCCTGTGTGTTTACGTTTTTTGCCCTCTGCAAATATGTCCACTTGGCGATGGTGGGCCCTTCGTTGACTTTGACGATATTGGTCTGTCTACCAATGTCGGTCTTCTTGCCATGGTTCACCTCGTACATTATATCAGCATAGTATTTGTTACAATTTGTCGTCCTTTATGCTCGTTTTCTTTTGGACCAACCTCTCCTCGCTTAGTTCTTTCCACGCTAAGCTCGTAGTTCCCTCTACCACGTGCCTGTTTCTTCTCTTTTCTTCCAGAATGT
>JBBPMX010000322.1:0-15451 GCA_038090515.1 Pulveroboletus cf. viridisquamosus | reverse complement strand
GTGGCACTGTCATGCAGTCATGCATCAGGAAAATAGCACTATACTTACCTAGCCTTATTCATGCTTTGTCACCTGAGTAAGCTGACATTAAGTATGCAGTATGAAAAGTAGGTCAAGAAAGAAAAAAAGCCAGGTCCATAACTTATTTCATACTTTTCTCATCCTTGATGTCATTGATAGAAAGTGTGAAAAGGACAAACTAGCATTGTTACTATACTTGTATTAACAAGTAGAAAAACTAAATTAAGTAGATAAAAGATCCAAGTGTGCAAAGTGAAAAAAAACCAATGAGAGTATGCATTAAATGCTAGGGTGTGGCTGTTGAAGCTGATAACATGGATAATGTACCATATTTGATCAGCCTAGTGTTCAGCAGTGAGACAGATGTAAATGAAAATAAAGCAATGATAAACTAGCAAGACAACAAATCACCAGGTAACAAGGAGATAATTCCTATAGCATACAAAGCATGTTAGTAGATGACATAAAGGCTGTGATAAACAGCTGAGCAGACTCTTACATAGCAAAGAACAAGAATTAACAGCACCAGACTCCCCTGCCATAGGAGAAGACTCAGCCTTGACAGTCTTGTGGGCATGAGCTTGTGAGAAAATTGCCTGGACAAAGGCTGATCTCCTGCCATGGACTGACTCCCTATAGGCAATGGTGTCATTGCTCCAGTTTGCTGACAAGAATTGAAATGGCACAGTTATCTCCTGGCCAGTTTGTTTATTGAGCACCTTTGGAAGCTTGAATTTTGGTTTCACATTCATGCTGCTTTTTTATTCAACTTCCAAATATCTCTCAGCCATGAATGTGATAGCATGCTCCAACTGGCCAATGATTTATCAGTGCAATCATAAGAATACAATAGTAAACATATTGCTGCCACAGCTAATGCAATTACTCCCTCACTATTACACCCAGCAGCCATTGTGCTCATATCCCAACCAGGCACCTTAACATATGCAGTGACATTGTTGAGATGAGTTGTTGCAATGAGCTCCAACAAGAAGGGGGAGCAATACAGTCCTGTGGCTTCCAATAGTTTGAAATCCTCTTGTAAGAAGCAATAATCTGATTGCAGGTATGTATCCAGTATTTTGGGCTGGGTGGCAAGTTTTATTGATACTATCATCCAGAACTTACTGGTAAGTGCTTTTACCTTTTACTTTTCCCACTTTCCACTCAGATATGTTTTTAGTGAAACCCTGCAGTGAGTGTGGAGAACTCCTCCAAGATGGCATACCACCACTGGCTAAGGACAACAATTGTTTAGACTGGTTTCCATATGATAACCAGTTTCAATTTGAGACTGCAGAATTTCTTTACACAAAATGTCAGATGTTGGCATCTAAAATCAATATGTTTTTTTGATTTATGAGCCAGTTTGTTGTATCTGCATGGTGTGTGACCACCTTTCACTGACCACCACCACTTGCATAAGGTCATAGATTCAATGATGGTTGGAGAAATTAAATGGCAATCTTTATCAGCTGCCTATACTGGCAACATCCCTAATGTCAATCTACCTGAGTGGATGTCTCAAAAGCATAACATTTGGTACCATAATCCTCATCTTGTTACTCAGAAAATTCTTGGAAACCCAGCTATAGCAAGTGAGATTGACCTTTGCCCATTCAAGGAATATTCCACAAGCAATCAAGAACATCATTACAAGGATTTCATGTCCAGAAAGTGGACTTGGGAACAGGCAGTAATTTTATTTTGTTTTGTCAACTATGATTAACTGAAATGGTAATGTAGGATATCATTGTAAAGAATAAGCACACATATGGTGTTACGAACCACCTTCAGACCCCTTTCTTTTCTTTGTCACATGACTTGTCGCATGACCAGGTCTAGACCATGATATCATATGACATCATGTCTCATGGTTGGCATACCTCTTTAATCTCTGTTAACTCTGGTGGGAACTCTCTCATGATTGTGTACCATAGTTTACCCATGTATAGTAGTTTATCCCACAGACCCTATGATCTGTGTGCACAGCTCCATAGTATATAAACCCAGGTGTCTCAGCTGGTGTCCCCAGCTTTGACCACCTGTTGTCCTCTGGATAATAGTGTGAGCTTGAGCCCATCCTCCCATCTTCTCCTTGCCAGGCTCATAGAAGCCTGTGAAGCTGAGGCCAGTGGTGCAGTCATTCACAATTTGTAATACTTGGTCAAAGCTATCTACACTGCCCTTGGAAGAATGTGTGTCTTGTTGCAGAACATAACATGAGATCAGGTGACAAGGGTTTCCCATCAGAAGAATCAAGAAAGAAACAAAGTCCATTGATAATAGCTGCTGGTGCCCAGGCATAAGAGACATAGTGTATCATTTCCATGTGACAGAATGGGGCATACCATCCAAACAGGTTGCATACATGGTTATCCACCATATTAAATAAGGATAAAGTTGCTTCTTGCCCAAAGTGCACTAGGGCAATCTCTCTGTGGTTTGAGAGATCCAGGTTTGCAGAATACCTGTGATGTCTGCTGTCAGCACACAATACGTGTATGACACTCCTCATTATCAAGGCTCTGCCCCTTTAATGGAACCCACACCGTCCAAAGCAAACTGTTAGAAGAAGACCAAACATAACCGTGATCCTAATCCCAATAATCACCCCCACAAGCATCCCCAGACATTGGTTGAAAGATACCAGCGAGTAAGGACTGTAAAATTCCAAGATTTCCCTCTACAAAGACCTGCTGCCTGGTTCTCTGGAACAGGCACTTACACAACTCCACAAATCACCCTCTTTTGAGGGGTTGCTTGAAGCACTCCCCCAAGTCAAGCAAGCCCCTTATCAGCTCAAATTTAAAAACTGTCAACCTCAGCCTCCCCCTGCCAAAAAAATGTTGTCATCATTGACATTAAGCAATGATAAGTTGAAGGTGCTGCTCATAGCCCTTCTTAAGGAAAAGGAGGACAGCCCCTCCACCATCACCAAGAAATTCACTGATCCCGGCAAGTGGGATGGCAACAGAGACAAATTCTGGGTGTGGATCACCCAAATCAAGATCTGGGTCTCATTCCAAAATTGGGGCTCAGACAAACTTTGGACTGTAGTGGTCCTATCCTAGATGAAGGGTGACACTGCCTCCTATGCCCAGTTGAAGTTAGAGGAGTACTGTGACTCTGAAATAGAAGAGGCGACCAACAATGTGGGAACAAAATTGGGCTACCCCTGTGGAGATGACACATGGCCTGAGTGGAAGATCCTCCAACATGAGATCAGGGACCACTTCCAGATTGATGTGCTTGCACACAAATCACTGCAGAAGCTCCAATGGCTGAAGCAGCAAGGTCATTCCATCGATGAATTCCTTCAGAAGTTCAATGTCCTCTTCAAAGAGGCCGAACTAGAGAACGGTCATGGGATTGAGATTCTCAAGCAAGCAGTGGATGCTTGCATATATATGCAAGTCCACCTCCACATGCACGTGGAGAACGACATCTTCAAGCTGATCAACACCTATTGGAAAGTCGGTTGCTCATTTGAGTCTGTGAAGATAGAATGTGGATTCCAACCAAGGTGCTATGGCAGAGCGCAACACTACAATCTGCCCAAAGGACCACTGCCTAACCAGTGGTTTACACAGTATGGGATGCAATCTGGAAGGGGAGCTCCCATGGAAATTGGGGCAGTGCAGGGGCCCCCTGATACCTGCACATGTTTCAACTGTGACAAGCCAGGCCACATTTGAAGGGACTCCCAGCTTCCCAAGAAATCTTACAATCTGACACAAGATAGGAACTGGGTTCCAGTTCAAAATATGCACCAAGTATGAGTGCCTGATAAAGATAGGTACTACACCGAGACATGGGTGGTTGTCTCTGAAACCCTGCCCGAAACCAAGGCCTGTGCGGCAATGTCCTCCCAACAGAACTATATGTCAGATGAAGCTCATGCCTACTGGGCTGATGTCTTTGAAACTGAAGCCAGGACAAAAGCATCTGAGGCTTTAAAAGGAAGCAGCTAGTCAATGGTAGGGTGTCACCTAGCAAGCTGAACAAAATCAATGAAAAAAGAATAAAATTAGAAAAAATCAAAAAAAATAGTTATCTTGCATTTGGACTGTGGTGATATCATTGAAAGCTCTGTACAATCTGGTTTTGAGCCGACGAGTGCGGCATTATATAATCATGTACTAGTAAGTAGACTGGACTCCAGGTGTGCTGGTATAAGAGTGGTAGGTGTAGATGACTCATTGACCATGCTCAAGGGAGAAATCCCCATAGCTGGCACTGAGCCTGTAGCTGAACTCTCGGAATGCACCAACAGAGATTTTCTGGTTAGGACAATCAGCCAGGTGCTGAAATCTTTAATAGATTCTGATACGTCTGTAGAGGGGTCTCTTTGGAGCTTGGCACCAGACTATAAATATAGTGTGCTTAATTCCCTTTTTAAGAATGAGTGTGCTGACCTTAACCTTAATAAAATCCCTACACAAGAAATGATCAGTGGTGGAGAATTCACAGTGGACATTGCTGTCCTCTTCTCCACAGGTCAAGTACAAAAAGATGATAACATTAAAGCACTCATTGATAGCAGTGCCATCAATACCTTTATCAACCATAAATGGTGCGCCAAAAACAATGTCAACATGATACCCCTTGTATAACAAATCCAAGTATTTAATGCTGACGGTACTTCAGGCAAGGCTAGAAAGGTTACACATCACATCGAACTGGTGGCAGCACTCCAAGATCACCATGAAAAAAATTAACACCTTCATCATTGAGCTGGGCTCAAACCAGATGATCATTGGGTATGACTGGCTTGCCCACCACAACCCTGCAATTGACTGGATCGAAAAGAAAATTGAGTTCACCTGCTGTATGGAGGACTGTGACAACTACAAGTCCCAGCAGGATGGGTATTTCAGCCTCTGTCTCCAGGCTATCAAGGAGGGGGTCACAGAAAAAGTCCCAGCAGCTTACCATGATTTTCTAGATGTTTTTTCAGAGCAAGAATACAATCATATGCCCCTGTGGAAGCACTGGGATCACACCATCAATCTCAAGCCTGACTTTGTTCCAAGAAAGGGGAGAGTTATTCCTCTATCTGACACAGAGTTGGAAGAAGTATGGACTTTCATTGACAAGGAAGTCAAGAAGGGCTATCTTTGACCAAGCAAGTCTCCCCAAACATCCCTTGTATTCTTTATCCCAAAGAAGGATGGTAAAAAGTGTCTTGTTATGGACTATTGATATTTAAATGAAGGAACTATTAAAAATGCTTACCCCTTACCACTAATCTCTCAGCTCATCAACCATCTTAAGGGCATGGATATTTTCACAGCAATGGATCTATGCTAGGGATACAATAATGTTCGCATCAAAGAAAATGATGAATGGAAGGCAGTGTTGTAGGAGACGGAAGTCTCCTGTTGTGCAAATACCTGATTTCTCCAGTCCACGATGTTCTGTGTCCATCTGGGTAGGTTTTGGTTGTCAGATTTGATTCATCTGGTCTGGATTAGCTTAATCCGGTCCTGGATCGATATTTTCTGACCTGAATCTGGTCTGGATTGATCCCAGATACATTCCGATTTGCTCGGGTCTTTAGCTACTTTTGTCACTTCACCTTCATAAGTCCTAGGGAATGCCCTGGACTATAAAAGTGTGTCCCTGGAGTTTTTAATACATCTTTCCGCATCTTTCTTTCCCTCCACTTTTTTGTCAGTCTGAGAAGGGAGCTGCCTAGGTCCTCTACTCACTTTGGCCTGTCTTTCCTGTCCCCCTCCCTTGGGTTGAGTCCTATACTTGCACCCTTTCTTTTTCTAGTCCTTATCCTCTCCAGATAGGATTGGTGTTTTATAGCATTCATAACACCTATTGGGGCATATAAGCCAATGGTCATGTACTTTGGACTCACTAACTCACTCCCCACCTTCCAGAACATGATGAACAATATCTTTTCAGATCAATATGCATTCCTCATTATTTATATGGACAACATGATGATATTCATGAAAAAGAAAACAAAAGAAGAACATGAGGTGCTAGTCCATGAAGTCCTGCACTGTCTCTGCAAAAATGATCTATATATTAAACTGGAAAAATGTGCATTTTCCAAAGACAAGGTTGAGTTCCTTGGAATGAACATATCCAAGGACAGCATGGAAATGCAAAAAAAGAAAACACAGGCAATCATCAACTGGCCTGAACCCACATGCCTCAAGCAGGTCCAGGCATTCCTGGGACTATGTAATTATTACCAAAAGTTCATTGATCAGTTCACAGAGATCACATGGCCGCTAAACAACCTGACAAAAAAGGATACTCCCTTCTGGTGGGGCGATAAAGAATGTGTGGCCTTTCTCATGCTAAAAAAGAAATTCACAGAAGCACCCCTACTCACCTATCTGGATAATATGAGGCAAATGCACATCAAAATGGATGCATCAGACATTGCAACCAGAGCAATCCTCTTGCAGAAATGCAAAATGGGCAATAGTGCCCCTGCATCTTTTTATCCCATTCTTTCAACACAACAGAATGCAACTACCCCATCTATGACAAGGAACTGATGGTGGTCATACGCACTCTTGAGGAATGGCGACATTACCTTATTGGCAGAAAATGGTTCAAGGTCTGGACTGATCACAAAAACTTGGAGTACTGAATAAGGCCCAAATACTATCTGGACATCAAGCACGATGGCATGCACTCCTCCAAGAATTCAACCTCAAATTCATTTATTGTCCTGGGTTGCTAAATTGTGCTGATCCCCTCTCCTGCCAACCTGATCATGGCGATGTGATAGAAAATCTAAACAAGGACGTTACCGTACTACCTGCCAAATTATTTATCAAAAATGTTACATTAGAATCCCCTTTACTATGAAAAATACAAAAAGAATCAAAAAACATAAACAATGTCTTTAATTATACATATGATATCATTTGGGAGGTTTACCTCCATGACTTTTCTGGCTGAATCTATGTCCCACCTTCGATTCATGCTGAAATCCTTAAAACATGTCATGACAATCCCCTGGGGAGTCATAACAGGTAGGCCTGTACATATCATATGATCAACTGTTTCTTTATTTGGCCACAAATGCAGAAGGACATCATCAAATACATAAACCACTGCTACATGTGCACCCTCATGAAGGGTTCATCCAAAGCACTGGCAGGAAAAATACTATCCCTCCCTGTGGCTAACCACCCATGGGAAGATATCTCTATTGACTTCATAACCAGACTACCAGAGATCAACAAGATTGACTCTGTATGTGTCATTGTAGATCAATTTTCCAAAGAAGTTATTTATATATCATGCTCTAAAACCATTTCTTCACTAGACTTAGCTAAAATATTTCATGATCATGTATGGTCGCAGCATGGCATTCCCCATATGATAGTATCAGATAGGGGCCTGCAGTTCATGTCCTCCTTTATGACCAAACTCTGTAAATTATTGGGCATTGAACAATGACTCTCCATGGCCTACCATCCCCAGACAGATGGGCAAATGGAAAGGATAAATTGAGAAATAGAACAGTACCTATGCACATATGTGGCTAAAAAGTAGGATAAATGGCCCAAATATATCAAGCTTGCACAATTCCATCATAATAACTCTCTCACATCCTCGACTGGATCATTCCCATTTGTGATAACCAGGAATTATGTACTCTCCCCACATGGGATTTGAGGGTTCCTTGGACACACTCTCTGGGAGTTTCCTTGTTGACACCAGGTGTGCACATCATGAGATCTAGCAGGCACTAGAGCAGACCCAAGAATGGATGATGTGTAACCATGACTCCTTTCGGTCCAACACCCTGGATTACACCCCTGGTGGTAAGGTGTGGCTCAGTACAGACAACTTGAAGCTGCTGTACACTTCTCATAAATTAATACAGTGATGGCTTAGGCCCTATGAAGTGATCCAGACCCTTCTGAATGCAGTAGAACTGTGACTGCCAACCACTTTCAAGATTCATCTGGTTGTGAACGTCTTGAAGATGAAACCCTACCAATCCCTGCTGCCAGGTTAGCTGATCTCTTGCCCTGACATGATCGAGGTCTTGGAGGAGGGTCACCCTGAGTACAAGGTAGAGGCCATAGTCACCTCCCATTTGAAATGTGGGAAGTTGGAATATCAGGTCTGGTGAAAAGGTTATGACAAAACTGATGACACGTGGGAGCCAGCCTCCCATCTTGACAATGCACATGATATGATAGACACCTTCCATCATTCATCTCCAGTGGCCCCTTGCCCCCTTCATGGTCTTTTCTTGATGGAAATGAACCACCTCTTCACTGTTTATGGCCCTGAAGCTGGTATGCTGTTTGCAATGACTTGTCTGGAACTTGAGTTGTAGCAAAGGGGGGTAATGTTATGAACCACCTTCAGACCCCTTTCTTTTCTTTGTCATGTGACTTGTCACATGACCAGGTCCAGACCATGACATCATATGATGTCATGCCTCATGGCTGCCATACCTCTTTAATCTCTGTTAACCCTGGTGGGAACTCTCTCACAATTGTGTACCATAGTTTACCCATGTATAGTAGTTTATCCCATGGACCCTATGGTCTGTGTGCACAGCTCCATAGTATATAAACCCAGGTGTCTCAGCTGGTGTCCCCAACTTTGACCACCTGTTGTCCTTTGGATAATAGTGTGAGCTTGAGCCTGTCCTCCCATCTTCTCCTCACCAGGCTCGTAGAAGCTTGTGAAGCTGAGGCCAGTGGTGCAGTCATTCACAATTCATAACATATGGTAGTGCTTTTGTTTCAATTATTTTATGGAGTGACAGGACCACTGTGTCCATTGCTACAGGCAACAATGAATATTATCCACTCTACATGTCTATTGGAAATGTGCAAAACAAAATCTGACATACCCATTGTGATGCACTCATCCTGATTGCTTTCTGTTATGACTGCGACAAGCAGCCATCAGAAGGGATGGGAAATTCTTCGGCCGGAAGAAATAACCAAACCTATAGCTAATAACGAGGCTAGCCAGCAAAGAGAGAAAGCCTGTAACCCTGGCAGGGGAGCTACAAGTGCCAGCGAGCCACATCGAGGGAGTGCCCTTAGCAGTCAAGGTTTTAACCCAAGACCCAGGGGCCCAAGAGCGGTGAACTAGACAAGTGGTCAAAGCTGGGGTTTAGCCAGCTGGGACCACCGCCTTATATATTGCTATGGCCCGCGCACGGACCAAGCTGTACACTACTATACAGGGTAATAATAGATAAGGCTATGCTACATAAGGAAAGACGGTAATATCTGTGGGTAAGGAATGGAAGTGCGGACGGAAATGAGATGTGCAAGGCTACCATGAGGTGAACCCTGAGATCTGGATCTGAGATCCGCAGAGATGGGAATATAGATAAATAAGATGTGATACATGGGAGGAGATTAGATCGGATCAGGAGATCTAGGAGGTGGCAGAATTGCTGTGGAGATCTGATGGAGATAAGGGTTAGGGTAGTCTAAGGGTTGTCAACATGTAACCCTAGAGGCTATGATATCATAGATGACGTCGAGGGTCTGGACATATCATGTGACTGGTCATGTGATTGGCCTCATGGGGGTCACGTGACGAAAGGAGCATGAAGATGAAGGAAAGTGATGAAAAGAGTGTGAAGATAAAAGTTAGTTGCACACGGTTCATAACACTTTCCTTGCAATTCCCAAGAGTAATTATGGAGTACAGTCAGTCAGTCATGGTGATGACATGATTACTTCACAGTGACGAAAGAACATTTCTCAAACCCTGAGTTCTGGAGATTCTGCCATTAGTTATTTCATAGCTCTTTATCTATGATCCTTAATTCACTCAAGCCTGCCATGATAGATCCTGAGATTGTCAAATACAGAGATGGACACTTTCATTGGACTATATATGGTCTGGGCCCCTACATTGCCAACTATGAAGAGCAGGTACTACTTGCCTGCATTGTATGAGAATGGTGTGCCCAGTAAGTCTGTGTATTTATCATTCTTGCTAAATCATAACTGGCCATCACACAGATGTCACACATCAAAAACCTGTTTAGATGAAGATGTCATTGATTGCATTCAAGCATTCAATGAAGTGCTTTTCAAAGAGACATCACTCAATATCATGTGGGATGAATATGGCCTGGTTGGTGACCTCATTGTAAGTTAGGCTGGCAATTGCTAGCAGTAGATCAAAGGGACTGGCAGAGCTTGGCAGAATATTCATGATGGGTAAAAAAAAGTAACATAGAGTTGTGTTGTGTATCCACCTCTGTTGAAACAACTGGGAACTCATCAGGCAGACCTCCTGCAAAAATCCTCACAGATCATTTCACACAACTCAAGAAACTTGAGAACAAATCTAATTGCTGATACCACCAATGTAAATACTGTGAGACAAATGGGCCAGGCAACCAGATTGAAGGACAGGACAAAAAGCCTCTGAAGCATATTCTCACATGTTCCACAGCACCTCAGGCAGCATGCAATGCAATGCAGACCTATCTTGCCTCAAAGACCCAAGAACTTGAGCTTCTGGATCCAGCTGAAATGAATAGCAGTGACCCTGATGCTGCAGGGGCAACAGACTTGGTGATTGATAGCCCTGTCCAAATCCCAAAAAAGTGCCTGAGTGAGACTCTTGCAGGGTTTGTTGACCCTCCACTGTCTCAAAACATGCCAATATAAAACTGTTTTGATGAGTAATTACCATTTCCATCACTCACAACTCACATTTGGGTGCATCAGATTCATTGTTCATGCCAATGCTCTATTTAGCACATCTGAGAATTGGTTTTTTCAGCATTTTCTTGATGAAATTCAGCCATCTTACACCCTCCCTTCTTGCTATGTTCTCTCACACCCAATAATGGATTCAGAGCTGGCACAGGTACAACTCAAGGAAATCACTTGCCTTAAAAGCTGAAAAAGGCTTACATTGCTTCTAGATGGATGGGAGGATTTGCTAAAATGTAGTTTATATGGTATTCTGGCTGCAGAGGTTAATCAGTATCTAATTGTGCTTAGTTTTCAAGACATATCAGGCCAACAAGGATCTGCAGATGATTTAGTTGAGATAGCATAGCAGGTGCTAGGAATAATGGATATTGCAGATGTAAAGAACCTTGTTGCTACCACTACTGATAACTCAACCATTATGCAAGCATTCTGGTGAAAATTCAAGGAAATATTTTACTGGGTTCTTGTACATTATAATAGATAAGATATGGGTAGTGCCTTTCTGCATGTTGGTGTAGCAGAGAAAAGGTAGAAACAACAGGTCTAGCTCCATCCTTGAATATCTCATGGTAATGGTGAAATTGTGCTAGTGCTTCCTCAATCTCTTGTAGTATGGACTCAGAGATGATATAATGGTGAACTAAATAACAAAATTCCAGAAAGGCCTGCAGTGTGCACACCATCTCAGGCAGCACAAAGCTTTCAATCACTGGAATATATATCTGTAGTTTTTTGCTTCATTTTGAGTGTTACAGGTGAGTATCAGTACTATACCTTCATGAGTGCTTTAGAGTCATCACCAGTCCACTGTTTGAAACCTCTGCCTTGTGGAAAGTGACAAAGTCCAGTGAATGAAGTGACTGCTGCTATTCTTGATCTGTGTTAACATGAGATCCACATGAAACTTAGTAGTTCAAGTTATACCTTCTATCAATCTCATCCAAGATCTGGGTGGCTACCATGCTCAAGTAGTTAGTCCTTATATATGTTGTCACCCATTCAACCAAGTGGTCCTTGAAGCATCCTTTGGTAAGTTAATAGGGGATGTCAGGTGCAATTAGTTGATGAATGTCCATGCATGGGAAATCATTTGTAAATGGCTACAGACTATTAGCAGTAATCATACAGAATGACTGTAGCAGTTGCCATTGGCAGAATTGCAGCCATCTGCCAAAAATACTAACCATTGGGTTGTTGCATTGCTCACTCTTCATGTGAGCATCCACCATCATATCACATTCTTTGAATTTCCAAGAATTCCCAAATCTGTCTACTGCTCACCTTTGAGATAATCCCAGATTTGTTTCTTATTGGATCTCACATCTTGCTTTCCAGGAACTAGTATGTCCTAATCACACTGCCAACAGTGCTGGAGGGCATCATTCAGGCCTAGTGGTATGTCTGGTTGTGCTGATAATGTACTAGTATATATATGAGAGCCAATGTACATAGTGGTGTCACCTGTCCTGTCCCTATGTTGAGCCTTAACCTATTCATCCAGTTTTCTAATGACATCTTGGCCAAGGAGGATTGACTGTGTCAGCATGGCAGCAAGTGTGGTAAGATCATCCAGAAGGGAGAGCCATGTATCTATGTTGCATCTGTTAGCAATATGTACCTACCCCAGTTGCTTTGTATATGCTAGCTGTGCAAAACATTACATGAAGTCAATATTGACAACTGCACATAAGTATTCACACTGCCTAATAAATATAGTACTAATTCTATACTGTAGGAGTTGTTGAGAGCCATGGGGTTGACCCTACCATCTCACAAACAGCCAATGTCACCTCTGTTCATCATACAGTCAGTGCTGTCCAATGCAAAGGTCTATGTCTATTCATGTAGTATCATACTCTTTCACTGATGCTATGTTTAAGCAACTGTTAATCCCTCTCAGGTCATGGCAATGCTGTCAGTGGCAGGATTGCATATAGCTCACTCTACCCAGCCCTCTGCTTGACTGATTGTTCTCTACTCATCAGTGCAACCACCCACCTAGCCCATCTCAGCACTGAGTCATTCATCCCAGACTGTAGGTTATGGGCCTCAACATGATCTCTGGTAGTCATCTCATTGGCACTGGTCAAACAAGGTCTATAATAATCCCATCCTGACTATTGTATCAATGCCTCCATATCCCCTGTATGACGTATCTATTTTTGTGGGATGTCTTTGAGAATAGGATCACAGCACTTGAGGGTGGGGTGGCCACATCATCTGGCCAGTTCCTGGCAATTTCAAGTTGCTGCAATACTTGAAGGTGTTGGACTTCAAATGAGCTAGCTGAAAAGATTAGGTAATTTAACAAATGCAACTTCTTTGCTGACCAGGATTTCAAGGAGGCCATTAGCTGTGGCAGTACATGCCACCAGCCTCTGGATCAATGTGGTAAGGACTTCTACAGTTGATTCCCTCCTAACTGATACCCTATATAACCAATACTCCCTATAACCTGATACATTTTCAGGTTTCCCAAGTTGGTTTGTGGCCACCAAGCAATCTCTCACAAACCCAATACCCCCTCATAACTGATAGCTCAGACTCCAAACCGAGGGGTATCGGTTAGAAGGGAGTCAACTGTATTTCATGGATAGTTAGCTTCATTATGCCATAGGTAGGCTTTGATTCACCAGTTTCTACCAAGCTGGTGGTTGTGGACTCTTTGATCAGCTCAGGAGATGGTGCAGAAGTAGCAAGAGAATTTAATAGCTGACTGATAGGATGGTGGATGAAAAAATGCATTGGGGGTAAAATGGTTTTATGGGATATTGTGGTCATCCTTTAAAGCATTGGGAGAGTGCTTAATGTAGCCTGCATGCAGTCAACATGTACTCCTCAGTAAGCCATAGCATGCATAGCATGTCCATAGGCACATCTGTCAGACTGTGCCTCACAATTCTGAGGTGGGGGAATTAATAACCTAGTATATGTAACTCAACCTGACATCTCACATTCACTACAACTATGTCATATCTGCCATTCTGGATCCCTGGATCCAACTCCAAACTCAACTCCAGATCCATTTCCTATGACCTCCAGTACTTTCTTGATGAGTCCTCACCTCTGACATTCTTGATACTCTGTATTTAGTTCTCCTTGTTTTCTGCATTATTTTCCATTCTTCGCTTACAGTACATAGCCACTAGTCTCACCTCCAGCCACCCTCTGTTCCTGTGCTCTGTCCTACTCAGAATCCACACTCTGGAATATTAGTAAGACCTACATTTTACATCTGTATATAAGTCTCCATATTTCTGTTGTAGATACCTCAGTTCAAATATCATCTTAAACCCTTCAGTTTCTGATCCTCTGACCCCCTTGAGTCTCTGGACTCTCATCTGACCCATCCTTGACTGTTGTTGCTTGAAACAAGGTCAAATCTGACTCTACTCCATCCTTCGAGATTACAGAACAACCCAGACTTGTGATAAGGGTGCACCACATAAGGTGAAGCCAAGTCCTGTCCAAACTCTGGACATCCTGGAGTTACCTTCTGGAGATCCAGTTTTAACAAAATACCACAGATTCTGTAATGGATTGAAGTACATTGTGCTATGGCTTATTGTGTCAACACCTAATCTAGGCTTTTATAAGCTGTGAAGACCTGTGAACTTGGGTGAGCAACAGCCTAAGGAGATGTGGCCAGTGGCTGGGCAGTAGTATGTACATTGAGTTGCAGCAATCTCATATCTAATGTTGAGGGGATATAGAATTCCTCAGTTCATGTGATCTTGGAAGCCTTAAGCTTTCTGTTTGGTATAGGTAGGATCACAATGCAACACACAAATGAATTTACTCACAGCCCATTCTTGTGAGTCTTGTGTAGCAATTGTTGGAATGCATGCCTTGTTTCCTAACACTCATGTTCCAGCACCTTCTATACCACATGTAATTTTGTATTTGAGTTGGTGGTAATTTACTAAATAACAGATTGCAGAAGCACACTTTCCCTTTGATGCCTTGGCTGTATTTGTAGCTTGTGGTTGCCACATCTGGTAAAGGCCACAGGCCAGCTGGAGTAATAGCATCAACTCATTACTTGATTGTAGGAGTTAAAAGGCTCATCACAGCAGCTGATATAGATAATGTGTAGTTAGATGGGAGTTGTATCCTATAGGATGTTCTACTGATGTGAAACTGGAAATATGTTGTGCATGTACCAGAATTCTGAGTGGAACTGCAGAAAGGTAGGGTTGGAAAATAGACTGAATTTTTGCTTGAAATTTTTGTCAAGGGTATGTGACATCAATGTTCAATGGGGACTCACTGTCCTGGGATTGCTCTTGTGAAAATAATAGATTTTCCAGTTCATTGGAGAGAGAATGTCTTCACAGCAGGTACAAACTGCAATTGACCTTTTCACAGGTGGCAGGAGACCTTCTGGATCAACAATTGAAGGTAGGTTGTACAATTTTATATATGTAAGCCTCTGCCAACTTTACCATCTTGCTGTGGAAAATTTGAACTTGGTTGGTCAACTATGAAAAGATATTAGTTTCACACATGACAGAGAAATATTTGACCCACCAATTTCCATATACTGTCACTCTAAGCAGTCACTGGAATAGTGTAAGTAATTAGACCACCACCATAATAGAAAATACAGTGAGCAACAAAACTGACCCAATGTTTGTATTATTTTGATTGTTGAGCTAATATCTAGAGAACTACTAAATGAAGACCCCTAAACCTTACCCTTGGTAGAAAGCCCTGATAAAGGGCTTTCC
>JBBPMX010000321.1:0-15497 GCA_038090515.1 Pulveroboletus cf. viridisquamosus | reverse complement strand
ACAACTGGTCAATCCAAGAAGAAATTAGTCAGCAGGAGTCAGGAAGCCAACCTATAGACTGGAAGGTTCACCTGATCAAAATTGCATGCAAGCTAAGCCCTTTTCCAACTACAAGCTAATTATCACATCCATCTTGACACAAGTCTATAACTATTGCTGTTTCTGTTGCTAAATCTCTCATATTCTGCTCCCACTAGATGTTTAGTCAGTGTACTACTATTATTTTATGCTGCATATGTACATATATTAGTAAATTTACAATGTACTTTTTTTTGGCTTAATCAACTTATAGTGCTTTAAAAAAATAGTAAGCTAAGCCCTGCACTTTATTTAGTGGTCAGAATCTGTCCTAGTCAGTTCTAATATGATACCTATTCTATAGAAGTGAGACTGAAGCACATCACATGATGAGTCCAGACTCTGATTGTTGCGAACTCTAGGAGCACACACCACCAGCCTTGGCTTCACAGGCTATTACTGAGCCTGGTGAGGTATGAAAGGAGAAGGCTGAGCTCAAGCACACCAATCACCCATTTAGGAGCGGGATAACAAGTGGTCAAAGCTGGGGACGCCAGCTGAGACACTTGGCTTTATATACTACAGCGAGGTGTGCATGGACCATAGGGTCCATAGGATAAACTACTATACATGGCTAGTACTAGTACACAAACGTGAGAGCGTTCCCACCAGGGTTAGCAGAGATTAAAGGGGCATGCCAGCCATGAGGCATGACATATGTCATGGTCTGGGCCCTGGTCATGTGACAAGTCACGTGACTGAGAAAAGAGAAGGGGCAAAGGTGGAAAAAGAAGGGGTGAAGGTGGTATATAACATTACCCCCCTTTGCTACGACTTGAGTTCCAGACAAGTCGTTGCAAATGGAGTACCAGCTTCAGGTCCATAAACAGTAAACAGGTGGTTCATCTCATTAAGAGACAAGCTGCGCAGCGGGCGAGGGGCTGACGGAGAGGAGTGATGGAAGGCGTTGACCGTGTCATGTGCATTGTCCAAATGGGGAAGCCAGTTCCCATGTGTCGTTGGTCTCATCGTACCCCTTCCAGTGCACACGATACTCCAATTTCCCATGCTTCAAGTGGGAGATGATTATGCTTCAAGTGGGAGATGATAATTGCCTCTACCTCATATTCAGGGTGGCCCTCTTCCGAGACCTCAATCACATCGGGGCAAGAGATCAGCTGACCAGGCAGCAGGGAATGATAGGGTTTCACCTTTGATACATTCACAACCAGGTGAATCTTGAAAGATGTTGGGAGATGCAGTTCTACTGCATTTGGGAGAATGTGCATGATGTCGAAAGGGCTGAGCCATCACTGTGTTAATTTGCAGGCGGTGTATGGCAATTTCAAATTGTCCATACTAAGCCACACCTGATCACCGGGAACATACTTGGGGGCTTCCGTCCTGGTGGAATCCTGATTGTATGACATGCGCTCTTGAGTTTGTTTGAGCGTGTCCAGTGTTGGAGTGGAAGCTTCCTGCCAATGTGTCTGAGGAACCCTCAAAACCCATCTGGGGGGAGTAGTTCTGAGTGGCAGCGAACAGAGATGAACTGATAGAAAAGGAGAGAGAATTATTATGATGGAACTGTGCGAGCTTGAGGTAGTCGAGCCATTTGTCCTGTCTCTTGGTGACATATGCTTGCAAGTATTGTTCCATTTCTCTATTGATTCATTCAGTTTGTCTATCTGTCTGCAGATGGTAGGCCATGGAGAGCTTCTGCTCAATGCCCAATAGTTTACAGAGTTCGGTCGTGAAGGAAGACACAAACTGCGGACCCCTGTCTGATACTATCATGCAGGGGATACCATGTTGTGACCACAGATGATCACGGAATATTTTAGCTAAATCAAGGGAAGAAACAGTTTTGGAACAGGGTACATAAATGACTTCTTTGGAAAATTGATCTACGATAACGTAAATGGAGTCAATGTTGTTAACTTCTGGTAATCCGGTTATGAAGTCTATAGAAATATCAATATCTTCCCAGGGATGACTTGCCGCTGGGAGAGGTTGGATTTTTCCTGCCAGTGCTTTAGACAAACCCTTCATGAGAGTGCACATATAGCAGTGATTTATGTAAGAGATAATATCTTTCCGCATTTGTGGCCAAATAAAGAAATAGTTTATCCTATGATAGGTGCAGGCCTGCCCGTTATGACCCCCCAGGGGATCGTCATGGCATGTTTTAAGAACCTCGGCACAAATAGAAGGAGGAACGTAGATTTGGCTGGTGAAGTTGTGGAAGTAAACCTCCCAAATGGTATTGTAAGAATAGTTAAGAACGTCGTTTATGTTTTTTGATTCTTTTTGTATTTTTTGTAGTAAGAGAGATTCTAATGTAACATTTTTGATAAATAATTCTGTGGGTAAGACTGTAACATCCTTATTTAGATTCTCGACCATGTCTCCATGATCGGGTTGACAGGAGAGAGGGTTGGCACAGTTTAAAGAGCTGGGACAGTATACGAATTCAAGGTTGAACTTCTAGAGAAGAGTGTGCCATCGTGCTTGACGCCCGGAAAGCGTTTGTGGCTTCTTCAAATATTCCAGGTTTTTATGGTCTGTCCAGACCTCGAATCAATCCCATCTGATTAAATAATGTTGCCACTCTTCTAGCGCACAGATAACCGCCATCAACTCTTTGTCATAAATGGGGTAGTTTCATTCTATTGCGTCAAAAGAGTGCGATAGGAAGGCACATAGACACCACTGCCTATCTTCACATTCCTGCCAGAGGATTGCTCCGGTTGCAATGTCCGATGCATCTGTTTCAATGCACATTTGCCTTGAGCTATCCGGATAGGTGAGGAGGGGTGCTTCCATAAATTTCTTTTTGAGAGCAAGGAAGGCTGCTCGTTCAGTGTCACCCCACCGGAAAGGAGTGTCCTTTTTGGTTAGGTCATTCAATGGCCTTGCGATTGCTGCAAACTGGTCAATAAATTTATGGTAATAGTTACACAGGCCCAAGAAAGCTTGGACTTGTTTGAGGCGTGTTGGTTCTGGCCAATCAGCAATCGCTTGTGTTTTCTTTTCTTGCATTTCCACGCCATTCTTGGAGACGTTCATTCCAAGGAATTCAACCTTGTCCTTGGAGAATGCACATTTTTCTGGTTTAATATATAAGTCGTTCTCTCGGAGACGCTGCAATACTTCATGGACTAGTGTTATAACAGAGTCGAAACACCAAAGCTGAGCAACTAAAGGCTTGCCACAAAGCCTCACAGAAGGGGTGAGAGTGAAGGAGTACACTTATCGTCCAAGGTTTTAACCCAAGGAACAAGTGGCCAAAGCTGGGGATGCCAGCTGAGGACGCACCCTTTATATATTGCAGGAGGACATGCACAGACCAAGCTGTGCTACAGATAAGGTGTGAATGTATACTATCTATGGTAAGTGATATCCCACAGGTGTGGGAGAGTTCTGTGATATGGAAGCATAGCGACGGTAATTAAAAGAATGAGGTGACCATGTGTTATGACATCATATGATGTCATGGTCTAGGCTGTGTCATGTGATCTGGTCATGTAACTGGTGAACGAGTGAAGAGAAAAGTGAAAAATAATTAGGTCAGCATATACGATATAACACTACCCCCCTCCTAGGACTCGTATTCCAGACGAGTTGGCTGAATGGGCACCCCACCGGGGGGACTGTAGTCAGAGAATAGGGAATTGAAGGCAGCTAGGGAGAGACCGCGAAGCAGACACGGGGCCGAGGGATTGGAATGGTGGAAGGAGTCAATGGCATCAGGGGCATTCTGCAGATTGGCAGCAGGTTCCCACATATCATCCGTGTCAGTGTATCCCTTCCAGTGGACATGATATTCCAATTTCCCATGGCGAAGGCGCAAGCCCACAATGTGATTGACCTTGTATTCTTCGTGGCCATCCTTGTTAACCTTGACCACATCTGGGCAGGAGATTGTCTGCCCATCAAGGGGAGCACGATATGGTTTGACCTGGGAGGTATTGACAACCGGGTGAAAGTGCACATTCTTCAGGAGATGCAGTTCTACTGCATTTGGCATTGACTGAATAACGTCATAAGGTCCAATCCAGCGTTGGGTGAGCTTCTTGGCGACATATGGCAACTTCAAGTTTTCCGTGCTAAGCCAAACCTTATCTCTGATCTGATACAGAGTGGGATCTTCTTCATCAGTGTGTTTAATCATTCTTTGATGGAAAGCTTCTAGAGCTCCTTGGACTTCTGCGTGGTACTTGCCAGCAGAGTGTGCAAAGGTACCAGCCAGGGATGAGGATGATCCTTTGAACCCGAGGTGAGGGAAATAGTTCCACATAATCTTGAATGGAATCGATCCGTGAGAGGAAGATAAGGAGGAGTTGTGATGGAATTGGGCAATTTTGATCCAGTCAGCCCAATCCTCCTGTTTCTTTGCGACGTAGGTGCAGAGATATTGTATCATTTCCCAATTGATACATTCGATCTGTCCATCTGTCTGGGGATGATATGCGGTGGAGATCTTCTGGGAGATCCTGAGGAGATTACACAACTCAGTTGTGAATTCTGAGACGAATTGCAGACCCTGGTCCCATACGACAGTGGAGGGGAGGCCGTGAATACACCATACAGTGTCCCTGAATATTTTGGCGAGATCCATCGAGGATGTTGCCTTTTTACATGGTTCATAAATAACTTCTTTACTAAATCGATCAATGATAATGCAAATGGCATCAAAGCCATGGCTTTCTGGAAGCCTGGTAACAAAATCCACGGATAGATCTTCCCATGGTCACTTGGACACAGAAAGGGGTTGAATAGACTGCTTTGGTGCCATTTGCAACCCCTTCGTGAGGGCGCACGTGTAGCAGTGATTAACATAGTTGGTGACGTCTTTGTGCATTCCTGGCCAGGAGAACGTGTGTCAAATTCTATCGTCAGTGCGGTACATGCCCACGTGGCTGGATACCGGATCATCGTGAGATAATTTAAGAAGATTGAGGTGAAGTGACTCGGGAACATAAATCTGATTTGAGTCTTCATTAATAAAAAGAGAAGAGACAGTATCATATGTAAAGTGATTTATTTCTTCGTTTTGTATTTTTTCTGATTCTTTTCGTAGATTAATGTGGAATGGGGATTCTAACATAACTCCTGATATGAATAGTTTTTCTGGTAACATAATAACATCCTTATTTAGGTCCATAACAGCATTGCCATGATCCAGATGGCAGAATAGTGCATTGGCCCTGTTTGTTGATCTGGGCTGGTATACAAATGTAAGGTTGAATTCTTGAAGAAGTGCATGCCAGCGTGCTTGTCAGTGTTGTGAACGGCTCGTCGCGTTCACCGAGAAACCGAACCTAACCGTCGGCTGGACCAAACCATAACCCTAGAGAGAGGAAGCTGATGACGGAGCTACCCGGCAGAAAGGAAGGAATGCCCGTATCGTGGGCTAGCCGGAGCAGGAACCGCCAGTGCTTCATGAGGGACAAGGGCGAAAGCCCTTAGCAGACAGAGGGAGCCAAACTGACAAGTGGCTAAAGCTGGGGTTCCCGGCTTTAGGCCACTGGCCTTATATATTGCCTGAGTCCGCGCACGGACCAAGCTGTACACTACTATACATGGTAATGAACGTACTACGGTAAGCGTAATGAAAGGAATGGAAGGACGGAGATTAAAGAGGTCAGGCTGCAAGGAGGCGAGCCCTGAGATCTAGATCGTAGTCCTAGGAGATGGGATCGGAGATCCGAGGATCGGGATCGAGATCCAATATATACTAAAGGATACATGGGGGGATTAGATCGGATCGGGAGATCTAGGAGGTGGCAGGATTGCCATGGAGATCCGATGGAGATTGAGGGTCTAGGGTAGTCTAGGGTTTGCCATGTGGCAACCTTGAGGCATGATGTCATAGGCTAGACTCATCAGGTGACGGATGATGTCATGGCACATGACTGGTCATGTGATCGGCCTCGTGGAGGTCACGTGACGTAACGAACGTGAGGATGAAGGAAAGTGAGTAAGGAGTGTGAGGTGAAATAGTTAGATGCAAGGGGATTCGTAACAGTCAGCTGGATAGGGTCTGTGGCTTCTTCCAGTATTCTAAGTTTCGATGATCTGTCCAGACTTCAAAACTTTCTTGTCCGATGAGGTAATGGCACCATTCTTCCAGGGCGTGGATAACTGCAAGCAGTTCTTTATTGTAAATAGGGTAATTCTGCTCAGCGGAGTTGAAGCTATGTGAGAGGAAGGCACAGGGTCGCCATTCCATGTCTTTGCATTCCTGCCAGAGGACGGCTCCTGTTGCTATGTCTGAGGCATTGGTTTCTAACTGCATATCACATGTAGAGTCAGGATAGGCAAGGAGTGGTGCTTCTGTAAATTTCTTTTTAAGGGCTTCAAATGCCCGTTTTTCTTCGTAACCCCACCTAAAGGGGGTGTCCTTCTTGGTTAGGTCATTCAATGGCCTGGCAATATCAGTGAAACCGGCAATGAATTTTCTATAATAGTTACAAAGGCCAAGGAAGGCCTGTACTTGCTTCAAGTGAGTTGGTTCAGGCCAATCGGCGATGGCTTGCATTTTCTTGCTTTGCATCTCGACGCCATGTTTTGAGATGTTCATGCTGAGGAATTCTACCTTGTCAGCACTGAAGGAGCATTTTTCCAGTTTGATAAATAGATCATTTTCACGGAGTCGTTGGAGGACTTCTTTGACAAGGGCTTTGTGTTGTTCTTTTGTTTTACCCTTCGTGAAGATCATCATATTGTCCATATAAATAATTAGGAAGGCATATTGGTCAGCAAAGATGTCATTCATCATGTTCTGGAACATGGGTGGGGAGTTTGTGAGCCCAAAGTACATCACTATCAGCTTGTAAGCCCCGATTGGCGTTACAAACGCCACCTTCCATTCATTGCCCTCCTTGATGTGGACATTGTTGTAGCCCTAGCACAAATCCATTGCAGTGAACATATCGGCACCCTTTAGCCAATCCACTAGCTGTGAAATAAGAGGTAGCGGATAAGCGTTCTTGATGGTACCCTCATTTACATATCAATAATCCATAACGAGCCTTTTCTTTCCGTCCTTCTTTGGAATGAAGAATACCGGCGAAGTTTGAGGAGACTTCAATGGGTGGAGATATCCTTTTTTGACCTCTTTTTCAATAAAGCCACGAACTTCTTCCAGTTCGGTCTCCAAAAGGGGGATGACTCTTCCTTTCCTGGGTACGAAGTCTGGTTTGAGATCTATGGCATGATCCCATGGCTTGCATAGGGGTAAGCGGTTCGATTCCTGTTCAGAGAACACATCAAGGAAGTCATGATAGACTTCAGGAACCCTTTCTTTGAGTCCAGGCTCAATGCTTCTAATAAGCGCCTGTGCGTAAGCATTGCATTCATCAGTGCACCTAGTGAATTCTAGTTTCTTGTCAACCCAGTCGATTTCGGGGTTGTGGTGTGAGAGCCAGTCGTAGCCTATAATCATTGGGTGAGTTCCCAGCCCAATTACAAACACATGTATCTTCTCGTGATGGCCATTTATTGAGGCTATGAATTCAGCTTTGTGCGAGATCTTCCCAAGAGATCCGACTTGGCCATCTGTGTTGTACATGTTAATCTCCTCTTCAAGAGGGATAAGATTGATCTTGTGCTTGGTACACCATTTTTGGTCGACGAAAGTATTGACTGCTCCAGAGTCAAGCAGGGCGGGTATTGTTACTTGCTTTTCTTCTTTTTCTGATTGGTATAGTATATCAATGGAGACGGAGAACTCTTTGGGGTTTTTCAACATATTTTCTGTAGGGATTTTGTTAATAAATACTGATGGGAAAACTGTTTTCTTAAATAGGGAATTAAGCACACTATGTTTTAAGTCCAGTGCTGAGCTCTTTCGAGACCCCCTGGCGGACAGTGGAGAATTCTTTAAATTAATCAGAACCTGGCTAATTGTACGGATAGGAAAATCCTCGTCAGTGCACTCAGAAAGCTCGGCTACAGGCTCAGTGCCAGCTACGGGGCTAATCAGTTTACCCTTGAGCACGGTTAACAAGTCGTCTATGCCTACCGCTTTCCTACCGGTGTGCCCGAGGATGTCCATAGGACTTACAGGAGTAGTACTACATTTGGCCAAATCCATTGGCTCGAAACCAGATCTAGCTAAAGTGTCACTATCGTCCCTAATCGAGGGGTCCAAATGCTCAGTAACTATTTTTTTGATATTAAGTAGATTTTCTAATTTTTTATTTTTTTTTCAGCTTTTATTCTTGCAGTGAATAGACTATCGCCAACTGGTACCCTACTCCCGGTCAGTGGCTTCCTTTTAAAGCCTCGGACACTTTTGCCTTGGCTTCTGATTCAAAGACGTCAGGCTTCGTCTGACATATATTCTTGCCAGCTTGTTGTAGCTGACTGGATGGCTGTTTGCACTTGTGGCACAGGAGGTTGGTTGGCTGGTGGGTCCTCTACCCATGCTTCAGTGTAATACCCGTCAGTGCCGGGTATCCACACTTGCTGGAGGTTTTGGGGCTTTGGCTGCGCCCGTCCTTGTTGTGGGCCTCTCGGCTTCCGCAGCTTCTGGCAGTATCTTTGTATGTGGCCTGCCTCGCCACAGTTATAGCACATGATGTTCAGGTTTTGAGGCTGTCCCATAACAGCGTCGATTTGCATGGGTGTACCACACCCAGGTTGAGTGCCGTATTGGGTAAACTGCTGGTTAGGTGGTGGCCCATTGGGTGGGGCGTAACGTTGAGGCCTCCACTGCCTCTGAGGTTGGAATCTGCGCTCCACAGCAGCGGACTCAAAAGATTGGCCAACCTTTCGGTAGGCCTCAATCAACTCATAAATGTCCTCTTCTACGGACATGTGTAGGTGGATTTGCATATAAATGCGAGCGTCCACTGCTCACTTCAGGATCTCGATCCCGTGTCCGTTTTCGATTTGTGATTCTTGGAACAGGATCTCAAATTTCTGGAGGAATGTGTCAATAGCAGCTCTATTCTGCTTTAGTGCCATTAAGGCCTTGAATGATTCATGTGTGAGCACATCTATCTGGAAGTGCTCCTTGATTGTTTTGATGAGCTTGGGCCATTGCGGCCAAGCATCATCAGTGTGGGGGTATCCAAGGGAGTTGCTGTCCCATCCCACAACATCCTTTTCCTCTTCTTCGATGTACTCCTCGAGTTAGAGCTGTGTGAAGGATGCAGCATTTCCTTCAAGTCGTGACAGGACTGCCACAACATGGAGTTTTCGTGATTCCCATTTTTGGAGGGAAACCCAAACCTTGATTCTGGTGAGCCAGTTCCGGAAGGTTTTTCGGTCACCGTCCCATTTTCTGGGATTGCTACCTTTTTAGTGATGGTGGCAGGGGAGTCAGTTTTTTCACATAGAAGGGCTTGGAGGAGCGCCTTCAATTCATCATTGGAAAGAGATGATGACGACATCTCTGGACAGGGAGTTTTGGGTTCTCAGGGGTGGCAAGGGTGAGTTCTGATGAGAGGTGTTGGGTTTGGTGTGGGGGGTGTGGTTGGTTCCCCTAATTCAGGAAGGGTGGAGTAGAGCCCTTCGAAACTTGGTGATCCGGGGGCAGACAGTTTGACAGTGCTTACTACCTCGTATCTTTGAACAAGGTTCTGGGCATGCTTGCAGGGGTGAAGGTCGGGAAGATGTGTGGGGGAGGGGTTCGCGGTGGTTGGTCTTCTTCAACAATTTGCTTTGATGGGTGAAGAGCCCATAAGGGTAGATACTCGATAACGAGTGGTGTCGTATGCATATCGTGTGCTGATAACGGACGTCACAGGTGTTCTGCGAACCTGGGTACCTCAAACCACAGAGGTACCACCCTAGTGCACTATGGGCAAATAGCAACTTTATCCTTATTTATAATGGCAGATGACCGTATGAATATCTGTTCAGATGATATGCCCTGGCCCTTTATGCAGTGCCATTACGCTTGTCCCTTATGCCTGGGCCCAGCAACCACAACACGTGAATTTGCTTTCTTACTTGATTCTTCTGAGGTGGATAAAAACTCACGCACTCTCGGTTACTTCTGTAAAAGTTGAGCCCTGAACATCGGGCAGGTCATGTACTCGGGTTATGGTATGAAGCTTTGGCCAAGTGTTATGATGGAGTTGAAACACCGAAGCTGAGCAACTAAAGGCTTGCCACAAAGCCTTGCAGAAGGGGTGAGAGCGAAGGAGTACACTTATCATCCAAGGTTTTAACCCAAGGAACAAGTGGCCAAAGCTGGGGATGCCAGCTGAAGACATACCCTTTATATATTGCAGGAGGACACGCACAGACCAAGCTGTGCTACAGATAAGGTGTGAACATATACTATCTATGGTAAGTGATATCCCATGGGTGTGGGAGAGTTCTGTGATATGGAAGCGTAGCGATGGTAATTAAAAGAATGAGGTGACCACATGTTATGACATCATAATTAGGTCAGCATATATGATATAACAACTAGTGCCTCATGTTCTTCTTTTGTCTTTTTCTTGGTAAATATCATCATATCATTTATATAAATAATGAGGAACACATATTGGTCCGAGAAGATGTCGTTCATTATATTCTGGAAGGTTGGGAGAGAATTGGTCAGTCCAAAGTACATGACCGTTGGCTCGTAGGCCCCAATAGGTGTTACAAATGCCGCCTTCCATTTGTTGCCTTCCTTGATGTGAACATTGTTGTATCTCCAGCATAGGTCCATTGCTGTGAACATATCTGTGCCCTTGAGACGATCTATAAGCTGCAAAATGAGTGGTAAAGAATAGGCATTCTTGATGGTTCCTTTGTTTAAATATCTATAGTCCATGACTAGACATTTTTTACCATCCTTCTTTGGAATGAAGAATACCGGGGACGTTTGAGGAGACTTGCTTGGTCTGAGGTAACCCTTTTTGACTTCCTTGTCAATGAAAGTCTGTACTTCTTCCAACTCTGTGTCAGATAGTGGGATAACTCTCCCCTTCCTTGGAACAAAGTCAGGCTTGAGATTGATGGCATGATCTCAGTGTTTTCATAAGGGCATACAATTGGATTCCTGCTCTGAAAAAATGTCAAGAAAATCGTGATAAGTGGCAGGAACTTTTTCGGCCACACTGTCCTCAATAACTCACAATTTGAAACCAAAGTACCCATTCCATTGGGTCTTGTAATTGTCACAATCTTTGGTGCAGCAAGTGAAGTTGATTTTCTTTTCAATCCAGTCGATTTCTGGGTTGTGGCAGGCAAGCCAGTCGTAGCCAATAATCATCTGGTTAGAGCCCAGCTCAACGATGAAAGTGTTGATTTTTTCATGATGATCCTGCAATGCTGCTACAAGTTCAACTCAGTGAGTAACTTTTCCGGCCTTGCCCGGAGTACCATCAGCATTAAATACTTGAATCTGTTGTACAAGAGGGATCATGTTGACTTTGTTTTTGGTGCACCATTTGTGGTTGATGAAGGTATTGATGGCGCCACTATCAATTAGTGCTTTAATGTTATCATCTTTTTGTACTTGACCCATGGAGAAGAGGACAGCAATATCCACTGTGAATTCTCCACCACTGATCATTTCTTGTGTAGGGATTTTGTTAAGGTTAAGGTCAGCACAGTCATTCTTAAAAAGGGAATTAAGCACGCTATGTTTAAAGTCTGATGCTGAGCTCCGAAGAGACCCTCCTACAGACGTATCAGAATCTATTAAAGTTTTCAGCACCTGGCTGATCATCCTAACCAGGAAATCTCTGTCAGTGCACTCCAAGAGTTCGGCTACAGGCTCAGTGCCAGCTATGGGGATTTCTTTCTTGAGCACAGTTAACAAGTTGTCTACGCCTACCACTCTCGTACCAGCATGCCCGGAATCCGGTCTACTTACTGGTACATGTTTAAATACTGCCGCGCTCATCAGCTTGAAACCAGATCGTACAAAAGTGTCACTATCATCCCTAGTTGAGGGGTCCAAATGCAAGGTAACTAATTTTTTTATGTTTTCTAATTTTCTAATTTTTTCTTTGGTTTTCTCCAGCTTGCTAGGTGACACCCTACTGTCAACTAGCTGCTTCCTTTTAAAGCCTCAGATGCTTTTGTCCTGGCTTCGGTTTCAAAGACATCAGCTCAGTAGGCACGAGCTTCATCCGACATATAGTCCTGTCGGGAGGACATTGCCGCGTGGGCCTTGGTTTCAGGTGGAGTTTCAGAGATGACCACCCATGTCTCAGTGTAATACCCATCCTTGTCGGGTACCCATACTTGGCGCATATTTTGAACTGGCGCTCAGTTCCTATCTTGTGCCGGATTGAATGGCTTCTTAGGGAGCCAGCAGTTCCTTCGAATGTGGCCCAGTTTGCCACAGTTAAAGCATGTGCTAGTATCAGGGGGCCCCTGCACTGCCCCGATTTCCATGGGAGCTCCCCTTCTAGGTTGTGTCCCATATTGTGTGAACCACTGGTTAGGCGGTGGTCCCTTGGGTGGGTTGTATTGTTGTGCCCCACTGTAGCGCCTTGGTTGGAATCTGCATTCTATCTCTGTGGACTTGAAAGATCGGCCCACCTTTCTGTAGGCATCAATCAACTCGAATATGTTGTTCTCCACGTGCATGTGGAGATGAACTTGCATGTATATGTGAGCATCCACTGCTTGCTTGAGAATCTCAATCCTGTGTCCATTCTTGAGTTCTACCTCCTTAAAGAGGACTTTGAATTTCTGCAGGAACTCATCTATGGGATGGCCCTGCTGCTTTAGTCACTGGAGTTTATGGAAAGCCAGAAGGTCGCGCTCAATATGTGATCCACACAGCGCCGGCAAGCACCTTATTTAGCATGTGGTGATGTTGGGATGCCTGCCACCTTAGATGCTGACTAAGAAATATATGTACCTATGCAGAAGGTAGTCAGTCTGAGTTTGCATGTCACAGACTGACTGTGCTAGACCAAAACATATATCACAATTGAATCAAGAATTTGTTACATGCACACATAGTAACAGAGAATTACCAATGTCCTATGACTCACTACCAATTATTTCTCGCTAGCAGTGCTTGTAAAAGGGGTAAGTCCAAAACCTTTCCACTGACAGTACTTATTGCAGATGTGCTGGTTCTCGAAGAGTGTGACCATATCCTCCACATTTCCATCGCAAAAAAGCTTCAGTAGACCCTCACTAAC
The DNA here is from genome assembly GCA_038090515.1 of Pulveroboletus cf. viridisquamosus. Classification (NCBI taxonomy): domain Eukaryota; kingdom Fungi; phylum Basidiomycota; class Agaricomycetes; order Boletales; family Boletaceae; genus Pulveroboletus; species Pulveroboletus cf. viridisquamosus. The sequence continues at coordinate 2,361 of JBBPMX010000321.1, read as the reverse complement.
CTTGCTATATTGCGAAAATTAAGTATGAATGTGCTGACAAGCACTGTATGAATCCAAAGACTTATGGGTGTGTTAGAACTTGTGGGTCAGTGAGAAGCGATCCACTCCCTGTCATTCGGGGTCAACATTGTATTGAGTAATCCAAACAGTATGGGATAAAACATACCTTGATAATCAGAAAGATAAACTTGTTGGCCTGTCTTACTATACTGTACATGTTGTGTAAAGACCAAAAATTGAGCGATATCATTGGTGTTCACATCATCGAAGGAGTGGGGGACTGTGCTGCTGTTGTGTATGTACTTGACAAAGTCGTCATCGCCAGATGAGGATATGACCTCCTCAGCAAGGTACATCGCTTTGACTGATGTTGTGTTGCTGCCACCCTTTCCCCAAGAAGGGACAGATGTTGGTTTCCCAACAGGGCCCTGAATAGGGATATCTGCATAACAGAAAATGACGCTGGCGTTAACAAAGGAAAGCCGAGGGATCTTGAAAGGGGGTGGAGTATCTGACTGGTTGATGGAACCATCAATGAAGTCATAGGTCATCTTCAGAAGCACCTTTGCCCAGTACAAAATGTTTGCTTCACGGTAGAGTAGATCAGTTTCATCCTTGAGACCATATTGAGGGTAAGGAGGAACGTTCAGGTCCAAGTTGCTGTTGTAAGGTCACTTTAAAGCAATGTTGTGGTTCGGAAATGACCCAATACCCAACAGTTGAAGAGGTGAGAGGGTGAGTTGGGCTGCTTGTGCCATCTTAAAGGTTCCCACTCCAATGATCGCGCCAGCTGAGAGATCAAGTCAGAGATTTCCAGAGAAAAGGTCTAGACCATGGATATCAAAAGCGGCACTTTCATTGTGTAGCAGCTCTATAAGGTTGCAAGTAGGTATAGGGCAAAAATCCACAGGAATAACAACATGATGTAACACTAGATGAGGCTGTTAACACCTGTATCAAACCTGAAAGAAAAGACTTACCTGTTCGCACATCCAACCCAGACACCCCACCTGCCCGCAATGTGTTTCTCAGTTCCTCAGTATTGGGAGATGTGAAGGCAGTGAGCGACACCTTCTTTGATAATGGAGGTCCATTAGATTCATTGGAGTCCTTGGACACATTGCTGGAGTCATGTTGGTGATGCCACTTCCTCATAGGTGTGCGGAGCATGGAGACTGATGGTTCCAGAACTTGAAGACGATTGCCAGATAGCAACGGCCTGTCAAAGACACTGCTAGACACAGTAGATGTGCCCTGTGCATTGAAGAGGAAAAGAGGGAGGGGTTCTCGTTGTAACAGCTGAGGTGAGAATGATAGTGGGCCCCAAACATAGCAAGATCAGACAACAGCACAGAGTCTCGCAGCATGCTGACAGAAGGCAGAGTAGGTGTGGGATTCGTTTTGAAAAGCTGAACCTCTGCCCACTGAGTCTCAGGTATGATGATGAATAACAGGAACTCTTTGGTTTTGAAAGTGAATCCTTGCTGACCCTTTCGTACAACAGGATGAAAACACTGGCTACCAAAGTAAGATGCAGGGCCAGGGTGATTTTTCAGGTTGACCCATTTGCTGTCGCACACATGGAACTCCTCCTCGTGCCATGGAAAATTGGGACAATGTGCCCTGATACAAGGGCCGATTTCCCTTACAGCAATTGCCGCGATCTGTTGGGCAGTACACTGAACGTCAACATCTGGAATTCCCTCACAAATATTCTAAAGGTTTGTTAGTATGTTCTATCTTGGGCAAGGAGAACAGTACTCACATCAATCACGTTCATTTTAGTGATCTTCTTCTTCCCTCCTGCAAGTTCAAAAACAGCAGAGACCTCCAGTGTGATTGTTTGCATGACCAGGCCAGGATTATGAGCCATTGCAGCCCAGCGCTGACGCTAAGCTGCATACTGGGAGTGCTGGGTGTTGGAGATGACAACTCCGATCTCCTCCGGGCCCTCCTGTCCAACTCCGAAGTTCCTTAATGAAGTTCCAGACGAACCCCTACAACTCCTACATAGGAGTTACCGAAGTCCTATGGAAGCATTCGGAGATGGATAGGAAGGCCGGACTTGTGTCTAACGGCATATCAGTACGCATTCCTTATGTCACTTCTTTACCCTATCCTCGCTTCATTCTCATTCCATAACTTCGTGCCTTTTCCCCTTTTTTTTTTCTATTCCCTTACGGAGATCGCTTGTTTCGCTTCGGAGTTGATCGGACTTTGCGCTCGCATCTTCACCTACCTTACATATATATTCCCTTTCACTCCTGGGCTCTCCTCAGTCATTCCTGCTACTCCTTGGGCAGCGGCTGAGGTGAGTACCAGCTTTGCTTTACCTTATTACCTTTGCTAATTAGTGTAGTG